>SNQJ01S0089206.1:16221-42235 GCA_010110895.2 Picea sitchensis
GGTTGATGACACATGAAGAAATCTTAATAATTGTTTAAAAGGCATAAAATTGTTTAAGCTTATAAACAACTGATTCACCCCCCCTCTCAGTTGTTCTAGTATTTCCAACACCTATTTCTATTTTTCCATTTCCTCCACTTCTGCAGGGTTTTCACGATTAGGGTTTTCCTGACCCTTATGGTTTTCCAATTGTCCTGCGCTCTGACCCACTTGCACCTTTTCTGTGGTTGATATTTCTTATTCTATCCTTGTACTATTGGATTCAGTCTCTGACATTGTAACATCCTCTACCTCCATGAAACTTTCCAGTTCTTCCATTCTTTCCTTCTTCCTCCCTTATTGTTGGGTCACTCTTACAAATCATCTGGAAGCACCGACCTTAGGAGGTGCCATCTTTATTGCCCTGTGTGAAAGATATTATCTCTCTTTCTTAGCACACCCTATTTTTATTCTTAAGGTCTTTGTTTCTAAAAAAATTCTAAGTGGTGGAATTGTCCAAGCTTTTCCCCTTTTATAGTTGTTTTTTTGGTTTCCCAATCATCGTTTTCTTTTTTTCTATATGTTTCCAGTTTCCTTGCACGTTGTGTTTTTCTTTCTTCGTCATGGTGTAATTTGATGGTGTTTTACATTTATGACGCATTGGTACTTTCTTCATGCAATAAATTCATTTATCATTTCCCTGACATTATGTTTGTTGCACACTATCATCTTTAATTATTTGTCTATCACTTATTCCTCTAACTACTCCTTTTTGGATTTTTCTTCATTTTTTTCTATTTTTATCTTCCTTTTTCTTATTTTAAGTCTTATTATTGACGATATGTACAAGTATATGTGTTTCACTGCAAATGTTCAGATTTAGTGGGTCAATTGTCCCTATATATTTTCAATCGACTACCATTCACCAGTCCTAGAAATTCCTTTCCTGCTAAGGCATGCAGTTGTACAACACCTCTATCTATGGAAGACTTTATTTGATATGTCCCTAGCTAATGAATTCTAAGCTTCCCTAGGTGATACAAATGCTTACTATCATATAGAAGAACTAGATATCCTTCCTTAAAATTATTCTTCTTGATATGTTTATCATGCCATGCTTTATCATTTTCTTTTTGTACCTCCTAATGGAAACCTGCTATGATTTTGTCCTCTTCTAATTCCATTAGTTGAGCCAATATTTCTTGTGTTGCGCCCCTTTCTGTCATATCTATAATTGATGCAATGCGTAGAATTGGTATCAAATAATCTAAGGGAACTACTACCTCCTATCCATACACCAATTTAAAGGATGTCTACCTTGTTAGCTTCATCCATGTAGTTCTATAAGCCCAAATTAATGCTGGTACCTTCAAATCCCAATAATATCTATTCACATTACAAATATTTGTTAAGGAATTCTCCAAAATCTTGTTAAAGGCTTCCACTATTCCATTTGCTTGAGGGTGATAAGGATTACTCTTATGGTGGTGTATCTTAAACTCTTCAAGCATTTCCTAAATTGTACTCTTGATGAAGTGAGTCCTCTGATCACTCATCAATATTCTTGTACATCCAAACTTTATCACCACTGGTGCTTATTCTTCTTGGTTGCATCTTCTCCCATCTTATCTCCACCTATAGTAACTAAGTTAATATTCTTCCCATCTTCTTCTATATTTTCCACCCTGATCCATTGCACATTCTAATTAGTATGGTTCCTCTTGTCCTATATTTTTATAAAAAATGTTGGACAATCTTCTGTTTCATGGTCTATTTTGTGACAATACAAACTTGTCGCAGGTGGTTGTGGGAAGTGTATTACATAGTTCCATGGTTTCTTATAGTTATGATAGACTACTGGTCCTCAATCCCGTCTAAAGCCTCTTCCTTCACATCCTCCTCCTCTGAAGCCTCCTCTATTTCCTTCATTATCTTTGTGTGGTGTTTTATACTATGGACTTTGATTATATTTCAGTTACGAGTTCTTGTACTATGGTGGTGTTGTGCATTGCTATGTAGGGTTATACTGTTGTTTCCCTTGAAATTGTTGTGCAGTATACTATGGTTTTGCTACAAAATACTGCGCGGGATTATATTTTTGTTGTTGCGCATTGTTATACTATGACCATTGCACAGTTTTTCTTGGTACATGTTCATCCTGCACCCTGTATGTATTTTCAATCCTTTCTTTCATCATCTCCAAGTTTCTATAGTCCTTGTCTTTGTGTCCAACTGACTTACAAAAGTTACAAAATGTGTTCTTTGGTATTGTTTGATACTTCTGCATTAGGGGGGAACGATAGGGATAATTCCCATGTGTTTTGAAAATATCAAACCTTGGTCCTCTTGAAGCTAAAGTTTTTGGCATACCCACTCCAATATACTGCACAAATAATGGACACTCATTCTTGTGATGTCCTTTTGTCTTGCACATTGTGCACCAGACATCTTCTCTTTTCTCCTTTCCTTTGTTCTGATTCACCTGGAATGTTAATTTCTTCATATATTTCTTCATCTCTTCCACAGTTGGATCTATATGATTGTACTAGTTTTCCTCTAGCTGTAAGGCTTCTTACAGGACCTCACCCTGACATTAGAATTTCTAATGTCTAAAAGGATACTTCAAGTGTGGAAACAAAGAATTAACAAACAAATGTCTATGTTGTGTATCAATAATAGTGTTTTTTAACTTACCTTTTAGCCTCTTGAACTTATATTCCACTTCCAAGACTGATTCTCCTCATTTCTTCTTGATCTCCATCATTTCATTCATAAACTGGTCTTTTTAGCTTGGTTTCTGAAATTCATTTATTAACTATCTCTTCACATATTCTACAATTGTAGGCATTCCTGTTGGATTATCTATTGAGAGACCCGTGTACCATTCTAATGTGTGATCTCTAAATGTGATTTCCAATTGAGAAACATTTTTATCCTCATTTGTAATCTTCTTTACTACCCATATATTCTCACAGATGAACACATGTTTTTCTCGATCATCTGACACGTCCCCTCGAAACTCTAGTAACATAATAGTTGGATCTTGTCCTTCCATTGTGAAATTCATTAAAATACCACCTCTGGACGATGTAGATACTTGGCTGCTACTTACTAAAATTACATGTATTCTACTGGACCCAGGTTCTGTAAACGTTCTTATACCACTAATCACTTGATGGTTAACTGGTTTTTCTTCTTTAGTTGTCTTAGTCGCATATGGGGTTGTGGGTTCCACACTAATTTAGATCTCAAATGGAGAGCCTTATTCTGTGCCATATCCAATACCTATGGCTTTCTTCTCATATGTGGCATGCAATATATCCTCAATCTTCCCCATGGTGCAGATATCCTCTACCTCTTCCTCATCGCTATCCAAGCACTCTCGCTCGGCTACTTCCCTCTTCTATATCGATAGGGTCATCCACTACACGTCACACTTGCGTTCCTTATTATTTCCCTATTATGTTCATCATCCATCATGATGGGGTCCATTACCTCCTTCTTCTAGCTACTCGACAAAGCCTTCTCCATTTCTCAGATCTTCCTTAGTGCTTCCCACAACTCCCCCATGTGCATAGAGTGGTCTAGTTGCCTGATTTCATGGTCATTACGCCTTTATCAAGTAGTAATATCTCTATTGACATGTAAAGAGACCTAATGTACCTCCATCTGGGTCCCTTCAAGAAATCTTGGTCAGCAGCAGTATACGACTTTGTTGTATCTACTGCAAACTCAATGATAAACCCCGCAGTAATGTTCTCTAACCAAAAATATATTGCACGCATGAATTTATTATTAACCCTTTCCAATCACGCAATATTTTTAGCAGTCCACTCTAAAGGCCTAATCCAATTAGTCGGATGGGTATGTTTCAACCTTAAAAACCACTCTTGTAAAAATATAGAAAATAATAGAAATATGCTTCATTTAAATTAGTAAACACATACCTATGTAAGTATCGACGCAATGTATACATGGAACCCTTATTATCCTTCTACATGAAATCCAATTTCTTTGTCTTGAACCATCTTTCAATATCTTCCTTCATAGGATTCCATGGCCTGAACATCCCTTTTTACCACTGCATATTCTTCACCAAACTCCATCCTATATCTCCTTATGAGTTCTATCCGGAAACAAAACCATTTTTTGGACGTATGGGATGACTTGATTTCTACCTTAGTTATCCAACAAAACCCTTTTCACCATCGACCCTTTTGGTAAACCAGAAGGATACATCATGCACTGAGTGAACAACACAGTCTCACCTGAGATGGTTTATGGGGGACTGCAGGATGCAGGTGTCTATAGTCATGGAAGGGATTGGGGTTGTTCTTCTTACTTCTATTTCTACTTAAACATTATTTCTATCATATTCATAAGATACATTAATTTACTCATTCATAACAGTCATTCTGCATACATATTCTAGTGCACACTATAATTAAACCCACTCATTTATCTATCTAATCATTCAACCATAATTGAAGAAATTATAAAACATTCAGGAACATTGCAACACATGGTTTTTATCGTGGCTCACCCCCTGGGGCTACATCCACAAATATCTTCTTTTATTTTGTCTTCATCATCAAAATGGTGTTGCACACATTATATCATAGAATAATAGAGAGTAGTGAGGCAGAGTAGCATCACACCAAGCTCCACAACTTGTGACCTGACCCTCAGTTACATAAAATCCATCCGAGCTCCACAATTCTCACCAAAATACAAACTCAAAAATAAAAAGGGACTCCAAAAAATTCTAAAGATATGATAATACTCTCCCAGATCTAGATGCCTCAATATACCTTATACCTCTTCTTTTTATACTACAAAAATGGGTTGTAAAACCTTATAATATGACTCCAAAACCCTAACCCTAACATGGCTAGGCGTGTCCACATATGTGTCGGATTTCTGCAATTCATGCCGTGCACTGCTTCCTTTGCACTTTGTTTCACTGGTCTTCCTTATTTTTTGGTGCACGTTGTTCCCTTTGTCCCACTCTGCCTCGCTTCCCATGCTTACTCCCAAAATGCCTACTCCAATAGGACACGAGTCCCAAAAAAGCATGGTATATTCTAAGGGAATCTCATTAGTAGTATCAATGAGATCTTTTGCGGGACTTTTGGCATTTACGCTTTGCTGGTATAAGAACTAATTTATCACCAATGTCATGGATTTGACCCATTCAAGGGAAGTTCGTTCTAGGTGGTTTTTTTGGTGATAAGAGAAAAAATGATTGTTGTTGAAGCTATCTAGGTTAAAATCGATGTGATTTGGTTTTGGTGGTTTTGGTGGACTATCTTGTCTGTTAAAAAATGATCGAAAAGTTTGAGGTTTCGATGAACCTTCACTGACCTTCCTTTTAGATCAACCACTTTGTTAGACAATTTCTTTAACAATATAACGACACTATCGATATCCTTTGGTTCTTTTTTGGGTGGTTTAGTTAATATCAATGGTCTCTTCCCACTCATTTTGGTTTCCTCGGTATACAGGTAGTTCTCATAGGAAGAGAGTTCCTTTTCTACTGCTTCATCTTCATCAAAGTTAAGTGCTAAAGGGTTTTTTTAATCCCTTTTTACAAATATTCCAATGGAAGGAGTTAATGTTTTCGTATAATATTCAATTTCAAAGGATTGTGTCAGAGCCACGTCATGGGGAAATTTTATTAATACATTGAGAAAACTTTGTTTAAAGTTTTTTACCTTTTCTTTCTTCTCCATCTTGATGGCTCCAAATTCTTTGTGAAAAGATGAAATCATTTTCCTTTCCCCAAATTTCTTGATAAAAAACCTTTCAAAATCATCCCACTCAGTTATAGAACCGACGCGTAGGATGAAATACCAAGTAGATGTTTTTTTTCTGAAAAGGTATAAGGAAAACTCCTACATACCACATCTTTATGTTGGAAATTAATTAAGTGAGTGGATGGGATGAAATTATTTAAATGGTCTTCTTGGGTCCCATAATTCTCTAGATCAAATTTTGGTAGGAATTTATCAAATTATCTTGGCATTTCATGTAGTTTTCCAACCAAATTCAAAGCACCTTGGGCCCTCCAGCGAGGTATAACCTCCCTATGGTTTATGTTTTCCCCATTACTTGTTCTAAAGTAAACTTTGGTTGTTCACCTTCAATTTCCTCTTTGGGTTCAACAAGGAACCGTGCAACTTGACTTGAGGGTCCTAGAACTTCTTGCAGAGTAGTTTCAATGATGTAGTCTATGGAGTCTACGTAAAAATTACGATTTGTCTTAGGTATTTTTACATGGGTTTATTTCCTCCTAGGAATATCAAAAGTTGTCAGTAACATGCCAAGAAGTTTTTCATAAGCCCGTGTAATCCTATGGGTTTCAGAAAGCTCTTCTTGTGGTATACGAAACCAAGTCTCAGAATGAGTTTTTGGATGCCTAAGGCACTTCCAAAACTAGGTCTTAAGTCTTCATAGGTAACTTATTGTTCATATTTAATTCGAGGAAACAAGGAAGTAGTGGGATTATTTCGTAAAGACTTATTTTTATTGTATAAATCATTTATATAAGCCATAAAACAGGCCCTCCCTATTTTTCCAATTATGTTTACAGGTCCAAATTCACCTGACAACAACAAGGGGTACTCCTTGATACACAATCCCAACTAGAATTTACATCATTTGGATTAGGAAACCCATCCAGAATTTTCCCCGACTACCATTGTTACTATTTTTTAGTTTTTTGGCTGGTGGCAGACTGGTTTTCTGATCAGCGTGGATGATGAGTGTATGTGCAATGTAAATATGTAGATGAAGACTATGTATGAAATGAAATCTAAACTAATACCAATCTACTTTAATATATCCTAGCTAGGAGAGAACTAAAGTAATCAATGAATTGAAAAATGGAACTAAATCTTGCAATAAACTCCTACACATATAGTTTGAATAGAAGAGTGGAATTAGAAACAAGCGCATACACATACATATAACCAGATTAGTCCATATTACAAGAATGCACACATGAAAAACTCAGCAAGCTGAAGGCATAAAACATATTTGAAGAAATACTCAAAACTATAGAATATCACAGATTGCATAAGAATTAATCCGTAAACAAACTAGCATTCTTACAGTCCATATGAACAACATTCATCCTCGCTTAAAATAATTCATCGCTTAGATTTTCTTCACACAAAAATGATTCCTTCTTCAAAAAACTACCCTGAGGGATTCTCCTTATTAGTAGTCTCAACAATAATACATGAAAACTCTAAAACAACTATTCAATTTTAGTTGACACTGTGTTCCCAAAATAGTTCAGAAATAAACAATGTTTGAAGAGTCAAAATCCCTTTCCAAATGGGTTTCTATTCTCCTTTATACAAATTTTAGTAACTCCTATATGACACTTCATCTTCTTCTTAAATAAGCGGTTACAAATATGGTTCAAATTCTAACTCTTAGTGACAAGTATACTTAATAAGACAAAATTGAGGATTGCTAGGTAAAAGACAAACCAAAAGGCATTTATTGTGCATTCCTTCAAGGATTCCTACTCTTGATATATGTTCTCCATACTTCCAACTTATCATATAGGGATTCAATCCTTTTGTAATTTAGCTGCTCCAAGGTTTCATTATTTTGAGCTACACTTTCCTCAGAGTACTCATGTCTTTAGTGAGTGTTGTCATGAAGGCATGTATCATGGTATGCAACCTAAATAGTTGTAAAATGTGTTGATTTATGAGGTTCATGGAGACAGTGGTTGCAGATTCAGCTACTGCAATTCTTTGACTCGTGTTGTTCTGTACTTTGTCTACCATTTCTTATGACACCAGGTTCTTCCCAAGTTTTTATAACTTTGGCAATCAATTGTTTTTTATCAGTTCTTATGTTTCTTTATGGAACCTTGAGTACACATCCATAGACTTGGTGACCTCTTTGTCAGCTTTATGTCCTATCTATTGGCAATGATCCAATGCATAGAGATATTTCTTCCTTTCTATCTTTGATGTTTGGTATAACTCATGTGGTGCTTCCATATTTTCTTCTATCCATCTGTCATATTGAGTTAGCTTCATCTGTATCTATTTTTTTTTATCAATGATTATTGCAGCTACATTCTATAAGAGATTCAAGTGAGAATACATATCGATGATGGATCCTTTTAAATTGTTCCTGACGTTTTCGGCACTAATTCTGAAGATTTGAAGGATTATTTCATCAATCTTGACCTATTGAAGTCTTTATTCCATCTCTTTGATCCTTGCCTCTTTCTCTTTGTTTTACTGGAACAAACTTCGTATGTTGTGTACATTAGTGTTCATAAATGTGGAGCTAGTCATCGCTATTTCTACCGGATTTTCTCTTAGATATTCTATTATGGGAACGTGGATGACCACCTAGATTGGTGATCCTTCTATCACAAGTATATTATTCACCTTATCTTGCAAAATATTACATGTTTTCCTATCATAGGTGAATCCCCTTAGGTTCAATACTTCGCTTGGCTAAAATTTCTCCCAGATCCCAAGCCCCGGGCCATGGCCTAATAAATCCCTTTCTACACCAGCAATAGATGTTTCTGGAATGTTTGTTTCCATGGGATGTGTGTCCCTTCCTCTGTCTTCCACTTCTTTCTATTGCCTTTATTATTCAACAACTTTGTCAGCTGCCTCTTTAGATTCTTTTTCAGCTTGTTCTATTTTTTCTTTTGCTGTTGTTTATTTTGTTGCATCTTTCCTTCGTTTGGCCTCTCGCTCTATTGTGGATTTTTCCTCTGCTTCAAATTTATCTTTTTCCTTGTCGACCTCAATCTTCCACTTCTTATTTACCACACCGTTATTGTTTTTCAAAACCTTCTCTTTTTCTCTCCTTATTTTCCCAACTGGTACTTGTTCTACTTCTACCACAAATCCTGAGTGTGTTGATATGGAAATGGGGGAGGATTTCTCAGCTTCTTTTAGATCTACCTTCTTCCTACCTTTTTCTCTTTATTTTTCTTCATCTTCAATCCTCCCTTTCGGCTAGATGTTCCTATTGAAGAGAAAGTCATCATATGTCCAGGCAATCTAATCTACACCTTCCTCTTCCCAAAGATCTATGGTATACTCCCAAGGTAGAATGATCTTGTTGAAATGTTCTCTAACCATGTTTTCGGGATCATGCCTCATGTATCTCTCTTATATGAAGTGATAGGACATGAGGGTATTTAATTCTTCTTGTGCATGATTAGTGTTCTCATAGAAATAATTTCCCACATATAATGGTAGTGGGGGGGGAATTGCTTTCTTTATCCAGTATAAAATCCCCCCAACTCCATGTACGATCATTTGATATGACACCTCTTGGAGAACAAGATTGTCGAGTATGAACCATGGAAGAAAATGGGGTGGTTTAATTGCACCATATATTCTGATATAAGTAACTTTATACATGAGGTGTCAATCCCCAATTCTTATTATAACTGCCATGTCCTTATCAGTCATGCATGGAGGATGGTTTCAGAAGATGAACTCATATAATAGTTGTTGGAAAGACATTTTTGGATACAATATTATTATAAAAACCTAAGTATAAGGAAAGTACATGAAGGAAAGTAGCACACAGCTAAGACATATTCCATAGGAAGCTATGCAGAAGGAAGAAAGTATGTAGAAGGAATAAATCACGTAGGAGGAAGACAACACACAGACAGAAGAATAAAGAAATAGAGCGAGAGAAGAATGTGTGAAAGAAGGATGAAAGAAAGACATTTCAAAAATAGAAGAATAGTAGAAAAGTTGCATGAAGAGCGAAAAGTAGAAGAAAGAAAACAACCAGTTAATTGAGCTAGACATGCCATGCATTGTAATGCGCTATTTTTTGGATAAACAGTCTAGGGTTTAAGACTTAGATTTTGAGTATAAATATGTAATGGGTTGGGAGATTTAGGATACTCTGTGGACAGTGAGAAGCTGAGAGAAGTTGAGAAATATTATGCAAGAGTCGTGAATGTAATAGTTAGTTGGTATGATGCAAGATGAATACAAAGAGAGTTTAGATATGATAGTGTGTCTTATGTTATCTATTTGTCTAGGCGTTCTTATGAATTATGTTTCTATGCTTCGTAGACTAGACTTAGTTTATGGATTAATTATGGCACAATATTCATGACTGACTGTGAGAATATCTGTAATAATTGAGAATATGTTAAGAAGAGAAATTTGATTCTTAGAAAGTAATACTAACTGGAGATAAATCATAACAAGGAAGAATGAATTAGTCATCTATCTCCCTTTGCCTTACTGCTACAAAAACTTGTTCCTGCAGTCCCAATAGATACATTTGGTGCGACTTCATCTACACAAGAAGGTAATGTCGAAAGGTCTAGTGTCTGGTGGGTTAGTTGGTGATAGGTAAATCGAACCTTGGGTCTTACAACCCATGTGAAGAACAGGAAAAGCAACAAATGGTTTTGTTGTCGAGACCGAGAATTGCAATTAGGGGAATTATTTGGAAGCCAAATAAGAAGGATATAATAGACTGTTTAGAATGAAAAGAATGGTAATTTTCATGACAAGATAACATGAACCCTTGGATGAGTGACAAGCAATTGATGTAAAGGTATGTGTTCACAGATCTGCATGAAATTTTCGTTGGAAAATTTCCAAAATTATATGACCAAGTAGCTAGATAGGTTAGTAGAGAAAACGAGAAGGTTTAGTGCTACAACACTAAAGAATTGGACTCCTGATTTGATCAGACAACTAAATTTGGTAAGTAACCCAACTACTCAAGAAATTCATTTTTGGTTGGATAGTGTACTAGGGGGTTATGTTACAGAATTTGTAGTAGATTGCATTCAATAATACATCGTTGGAGAAAGATATTTTTTGAAAGGTCTGTGTGGAAGGTTTTTGAAATCATTAAATATGTGGATAAAAATGTTGTTAAGTGAAAAACACGTGACGATAATGAAGTTCGACAGCTAAAAGGGATTTGCGCACATAGGGGGAGTTGAATGATGATAGAGGTATTTTCTAAGAGAATAAAGAGAGCAATGGAAAAGGAGGAAGGGATTGAGGATGCAAGAAGGTAGCACACTAGAGGAAGAATACGAGTTTGTAGAGTTGCACGGAGGAAGGAGGTACAAAATGAAAAATATTGGGACTGGGAGAGAAGAGCCGCACAATGAGCTAGAGGGAAAAGAACCTTGGGAACTAGTCTCAATCATGGAGATACCATATATAGGAGGAGAAGAAGAGAAGTGTTATTCCAGGACAATAATAGAATATTCGATAATTCCTACTCAAACAGGATCCTGCGTTGAATCCACAACCCCATTTGCGTCACCACAATCAAAAATAACATTTTAATACTTTTCAAATGCCATTGTAGTTAGTCAAGGAGTAAAAAATAATAGCAGTAGGAATAATGGGAGTAGTGCACAGAGTCAAAATCAAAATTAGATTCCACCAGCATCACCAAGAGTAGGGACTACACAACCCAACATGGCGGGAGTAGATAATAATATTAGACTTCTTGAATTAAATGGAGTGGGGTTAGAATATCCAGAACAACACTTGTTTCTCTGTGAAACAATTTGGGCCACTAAGAACATATAGGACGAGGCAATGAAGATTGCGTCGTTAGTGACAACATTTAGAGGCCATGCGCTAGTATGGCATATGAATTTACATAGTATCACACCTACTAAATGAGCTAGGTCATTGACAGAAATAAAGCAACCCCTACTCAAGGATTTCATAAAGATGAAATCAGAGTCGTAGTACATCACCAAACTGAAATAGATCAAACATGTACAGACATAGTCATTATTAGATTACGATCAACACTTTAAGGATGTGATGGTGATATTGAATTTCCAAATTCTAGATCAAAAAAATCAAGAGTGGTTCATTGCAAGACTTCTACCACACATTCTTAGGCCACTAATTCAACAGAAGGTTGTGTCACAGCCCAAGTCTTTGGAAATTGTAATGAAAATAGAGGCATCACCGACAAGAGATACTAGAGAAATGACACAATTTCAGATGTAATTGGATGCATTGAAAATTCAACTAGACAAGCTTACCAAAGGGAGGGATAAATGAGAAAAACTATGGTGGTGTACCAAGTGTAGGATAGAGGGCCATCACAAGGACAAAATCCCAGCATTCACGCAATATTTGGCAACTGGAGTGTTGAATTCACTACCAAGGGGAGGATTCTGCGATATCTGTAAGAAATGGGGCCATCACCCCACTGAGTGTTTATTACTACAAAAGTATCAGAGTACACCAAAGAACTTGTTTTGCAATTTTTGCAAGTCAGTAGGGAATGAAGAGAAGAATTAACTCGTGTTCGACCTACTAAGGGAGCACACATAAGATATGTACAAGATCCAAGAAGAGAATGTTTCTGCATAGGGGGATGGTGCGCAATATAACAACCAGAGAGGTTTCAATCAGGGGAACAGAGGAAACTTTGGTAGAGGTCAAGACAGAGGGAATTTTGGTAGAGGAGAGCGATGATTGATTATCTGTTATAACTGTAATCAACTTGGACTCTTGGCCCATGATTTCAAGAATCCATGTACAACATGCACATATTGTAGAGCACTAGATCATTCGAACAAATACTATCCTCAACTAGTTGTGAAGTGGAAGGCCAGAGGAAACCCAAACTAGAATATGAATCAAAATGTGAAGATGATATTAGAAAAAACATGCAATGAAGGAACAACCATAACAATTGTTATGCACATAGGATCTAGAACAAGGATGGATATGATGAACCAAGGAAATTAGCCTAAGCAGTGGGTAAGGAAGTGAGTAGGGCCTATACCACCATTCAATCCACAACAGGAGAAAGCAATGTATCGGAGAGATAGAAAATAAATACTTGGACAACAAGGGGGAGCATCAACATCAACGTTGCCTCAGTTAGAATATCACGTTATGCCAAGGAAGCCAATGGTGCAGGTAAGTACACTAACATAATTATTAAGGATTTGTGTAGAACTAATGAAATATAGTATCATGTTAAGTAGATTATATGGCATGATTGATCAATGTACAAAAGGAAGAGAAACCCATGTCGCTCAAAGAATGGTAAACTAGGTACTATGTAGGAAGATGTGGATAATGTTCAGTGCATAGATTGGAGAGTATGATGTGGATAATTTTATCTTAGACTTAGGGTCTGATGTGAATGTGCTACCTAAGAACACATTGGAGATGATGGGTGAAACTGATCTAATATGGTCCCCTATTCATTTAAGTCTTGTGAATCAGTATAAGATCATCCCGATTGAGAGACTAACATAAGTACCTGTCAACATAGATACAGTGCACAACATGGAAAAATTTGTAGTTATTGAGATAGTAGATGATAGTCAACCATATCCATCACTGATGGGACTGGACTGGGACTTCGAGGACCAAGCAATTATTAACTTGAAAAGGAGGGAGATGATACTCAAGGTTGGGGATATGAAATTTACTACACCTTTGGACCCATCAGAAGGAAAGAAATACATAAATCCTGCAAGAGGGGATGGCATTGACAACTTATATAATATGACTACATGTATGGAAGATTACGTCGACCCAACAACGGATGGTGCGTTGAGTTGGAGAAGTATCAGTTCCTGCACATCATATTCAGAATCCGGCATAGAGAATTGGAAATTGGAATCAGAGGATGCATGAAGTGTAAAATAGATGATGTGCAGGTATAAACCAATCCTTGCACTGGATTGGCATGGAGCTATGTGATCCACCCAGGTAAAATGGAGTAACCAATATTGGCATGTTTATAAAATCATTTGAGTTACAGGTACCTAAACAACAGAGGTTGTTAGCACTAGATGTCATCTTAAAGGTGACTCCAGCTAGATGGTCGGATGCACACTGAAAGGGAATGAAATATTGTTCACAGTGCGGTATATTAATGAAGATATGCTTTGGCCCTGAGGAAGAAGAAATTGCACAGAAATACACATGAGAGAGTGACCCAAAAGATCACGTGGAAAAATGTAGGGATTTATGGTGCTCAGTATAGGAAATAGAGTGGACGCATAGATTCTTACACATGTTGGACACAATCTTGAAGACTTGGTATTTAGAATTGGAGATGCGCAGGGAGACAACAAGATGGGAAAAAGTGGTTCGGGGATTCGAAATCACATTCCCATTTGAACATAAATCTCCATCTATATATGCAACGCTTCAGGAAATTCAAACAAATATCTTCTTGGAGGTAGAAACGATGGAAGTAGTACCCATATGCAATGTCCATAAAGATAAGATGAGTGTCTAGAATATCTTAGAATGTTATAACATAATGCAGGAAGAGTACGAGGAAAAGGATCCCAAGAATGTAAAAATACCTGAGACATAAGGAACACATGAAGTAGAAGAGCCATAGATTGCATCCGCTGCATACACATAGCCTATCAAGACAAAGAAGGTCAAAATTGGGACAACAAAGAATCCTAAGTTTGTGCAGATAGGAGATTATTGGAATGGTGAATCAATTGAGGAGGTTGTAGGCTTATTGTGGGAATACCAGGATTTATTCCCAACAACATTTTGAGAGATGAAGAGAATAGCAGGAGACTTATGAGAGATAAATATCTCACTAAAACCTAGATCTAAGCTAGTATGAAAGAGGCCTTACAGCTTAAACCTAAGGTACAATAAGAAGGTCAAGGTTGAAATAGATAGAATGCTACACATGGGAATCATTGAACTAATAGAAGAATCTGAGTGGATTATCCAAATGGTGGTACAGAACAATAATATAGGAAGAATTAGGATATGCATCGATCTAAGGAAATTGAATGATGAATTCTTACATTATCCAATCCCAACACCATTCACAGATGAAGTACTGGGGAATGTAGGAGGTCAAGAAACTTATCCATTTAGCGATGGATTCTCTGGGTACCATCAGATAAGAATTGTGCAAGAGGATAGACACAAAACGTATTTTTCAATGGAGTGGGGAAATTATCAGTATATGGTTATGCCATTTGGATTGAAGAATTACCCTGCGGTGTTTTATAGAGTAGTAGTAGTAGCATTCAAGGCGTTCATCCATAAATTCTTGGAAGTTTACTTGGATGATTGGACAATGTTCATTCTACTATAGGATCATATAGAATTTCTTTGGCTCATGTTATATCGATGCAGAAAATGTCATATTTCCATGAACTTAATGAAGTGTATCGTTTGCGCACTATTTGGAATTATACTAGGACATGTAGTATGCAAACAAGGACTATTGGTTGATCCAGCCAAGATTGCATTAATTTTGGAGTTGGAGCCTCCAAAATCACTCAGATAGTTGAGGGAAATGTTGGGTCATACAGGTTATTACATGAAATTTATTAAAGTATATGCGCATATTACAACACCCATGGAAAATTATTGAATAAGGAAGCCAAGTTTCAATGGAATGGGGACTGCCAAAAGGGGATGGAAACTTTGAAACATAAATTGGTAACCGCGCCAATTTTGATCTTTCCAGAGTGGAACAAGGAGTTGCATGTACATGTAGATGCATCATCCATAGCATTGGGTGTAGTGATGTCACAACTAGGAGAAGGGGCCATATATCATCCAATAATGTTTGCAAGTAGGAAGCTGTCAATATCTTAAACGAATTATACCACTACAAAATGAGAAGGATTTGCACTGGTCTATGTGCTATAGAATTTCAGGAACTACTTACTAGGGTCCCACTTCAAGATGTATACAAACCATTCTGCATTAAATTACTTAGTCAACAATATTGTTTTAGGATAAATAATATGCATATGGTTGTTATTATTTCAGGAATATTACTTTGAGGTCATTGTAAAACTAGGAAAGTTGAATGCAGGACCAAATCATATGTCACGCATATTGACTGGAGAGGATGCAGGTAATTTAGATGATAATTTCCGAGATGCACAATTATTTTTAGTAAGGATGGTGGATGATTACTTCACGGACATTGTGGAGTTTCTAAGTACAGGGTTGGCTCCCTCCGAAATGACAGTTGCGTAGAAGAAGCAATTGGTAGTGAAAGAAGAAGATTATGAGTTGATTGCAAGGAAATTATATAAGTTAGGTGAAGATGGAATATTTAGGCCAGGCTTGTGTACTATAACATGAAAGGTTGATTATATTGGATGAAGCACACAATGGAATTGTTGGAGGAAATTACGTAGAAAAATCAACGTCGCAGAAGATTTTATGCACAGGGATTTGGTGGCCTACACTTCACAAAGATGTGAAGGAGTATTGTCAGTCCTATGACGTATGTCAAAGAGTGGGAAAACCATATAGGAGATATGAAATTCCATTAAATACACAAGTTACATTGCAACCATTTGATAAGTGGTCCATTGAATTTGTAGGACCAATCAATCCACAAGCAAGGAGATCAGGGGTAAGACATATCATCACTCAGAAAGGGTACTTTACGAGGTGGGCAGAAGAAACACCATTTACTAATTGTACTGCAGAGACTGTTACACGGTTTATATTCGATAATGTAGTCACAAGGTTTGTATGTCCACACCTATTACATAGTGATCAAGGTATGCACTTTCTGAACAAAAACATTACAACATTAATGAAGGATTTTCAGATTCATCATCAAAAGAGTACACCATATCACCCACAAGTCAATGGCACGATGGAATCTTTTAATAAGATCTTGGAGAATGCTTTGAAAAATATTTGCAATGCAGGGAGAGATTATTGGGACTTACGAATCCCTGCAGTATTATGTGATTACAAAACTACAAGTAATAAGCTAACAGGGCATACACCTTTTTGGTTGGTCTATGGACAGGAAGAAGTGATGTCGATGGAATTCATTCTACCCAACCTATGCATTGCAAAAAGCATTGAGCTATCCAATACTAGAGCGATAGAGGAGTGGTTGGCATAGTTAGTTGAGCTTGAGGAGGACTGGTTTATTGCAGGATTCCACCAGTAGGTTCATAAATCCAGAGAGAAGGCTTGGCACTATCGAAACATTAAACAAAATAAATTTCAAGTCGTCAATTTGGTACTACTCTATGAAAGAAAGTATATGAAACATCTAGGGAATTTTTGCATGCACTGGTTGGGACCCTACATGATCTAGCAAATAAATGAAACAGGTGGTGCGCGGTTGGAAACCTTGGATGGAAAAATCATGGAAGGAATGGTGAATGGGAGTCAGATGAAACTCTATAAATACATTTGACTTTCTACGCAGTAATCTGGGCTGCACCAGAACCCTTTTATTATAGTAATTGTACCATAGTAACAAGAAAAATAAGAGAAACCAAATAAAAAGTAGAAAAAAGAATGAAAACAAATAAAAAGTAGATATAGGAAAAAGAAAAAAAGAGTGTTTGAGTACTAAGGTATAAGAACTTGTGTAGTTGAATTGATCATCACACACAAAGAAAACATTGCACTAGGTTCAAAGACAAGAAACGGTTGAGACCGAATTCGAAGTATACAAATGAAATTGTGAGGAACCAATGCGTAGATTGGAAAAGACAAGACTGTTAAAAGAAGTAAGGAATGAAAACGACAGCTAGGCGGAAAGCATGATAGGTCATAAAAGAAACTTATAAGTCTTAAATAGGAAAAGTCATTGAAAATCAAGAACAAATTAGCAGTACAAGAGGAAAATCAAAAGACAGATTTGGAAATAAAGGAGTATTTAGTTACCAAGTCACCAACTTCAATGCCATATTGGACAAGGAAGTTAAGGCAGAATGAGATAGGTATACTTGGTGACACAAGAGAACAAAAAAAAACAAGAAGTTAGTAAACTATAATTCATTTTTGAAAGCAAGAAGGAGTGAACATAGCCAAAATTTCCAGAGCCAAGTTAAAGAAGCATGCGCATGCACACAGAGTGCAACCACAATTCCTTCATACAGAGATAATGGCACCACCAATAATGGGAGGGCCATCCGCCACAATGAAGAAACAACCAAATTGACCAATAGAAGATGTGGAGGTCGAGGAGGTAGCTAGAACTTGGACTACGATGCCACCAATAGTTTTTCACGGAGATTATTTACCTCCAAGGAAGGATGATGCACCCCCAGTAAATGTTCCAAGGAATGAAAAGTACCCATTACCAATAGCACCATTTTTGAACGACGTCAGTAGTGATGAATACATTCTCGAGAAGGTGGCCAACCTGAAGTTCATGGACCATAATATAAGTGATTCTCATAAATTCCCTAACTTGGTCAGGGATCAGTATTTATGCATGAAGACCACCCCAAGAACAAGAGAAATTCTAGTAGAACCACAACAATGAGCATCGGTCTTGGAGAAAGAAGGGATACTAAACTTGTTTGAAATTCCACATTTCTGATGAAGTACGGAAATCAATGTCTGTGTCAAGGTATTACTCAGTTACATTCATGGGGAGACACTCTGGCTCGATCCCATAGTCTCGATTGATACTATGCTAATTGCGCATATCACAGGGTTGAGAAAAACAAGAGAAGAGCCATCATTATTTTTTCCACAAGATGGGAGAACGATCTCTCTCTGAAGCCATGAAAGAAAAATTTAACACATTCAGAGGAAAAATGGGTCTGGATGTGAAGAGAATCAACGACAAGGATGTCTAATTTACAACGCAGGTTTTTTCCTACAAAATGTTTCACAAATGTCGTAGGAACAAAGTGTCAGTGGTAATAATTTCAGCAACAGAAAAATGTAAGGAAGTTGTTCAGATGAATTGGCAGACATTTTTAGTTAACCAATTTTTATAGGATTGCACAAAGGCCAGGGAGAAGGGAACTGAATTTCACTATGCATGGTTACCCATCCTCATTGCGTTGGTCGGGTGGAAAGAGACCGCATATTACCAGCGCATGCATACTTCAGGTCGCATCCCTCTGGCTGCTAGGTATTCCAAGTTGTGGAACACAACACTCAAGGGATCACAAAATGACAACAAAGCCACTTTTTATACTTATTTGCAACTCATTACAAATGTAGTGGAGACTACACTGCGCATACTAGAGGAAGCAGTCATTTCATACAAGGATGTCGCACAATTCAAAGTCGACATGCACCATTTGTATGTGAAATCCAAAAAGGATCCTACATGATGAGAGTTTCCAACCATTTACCAGTTGAAATTCGAAGACATGCACTTAATAATATATTACTAGGAGGACGATTAGAAGAATCCAATAGATAATCCAGGGCCCTCAGATGAGGACAAAGGCCAAGGCAGAAATGAGAAAGAATAGGATCATATGAATGGTGCAGGTAATCGTCCTGGCCAATCTACAATCGTTGACGCATGACTCAAAATAAAATATAAGTGGCCAGAACAGATAGGATGGGTATAGAAGAAATATAAGGACCAGTGGAAGACATTGTTTTATATATTAACCAATGATGATATGGATAGGATTGGGCACCATATCTAAGATTCCACATAGGAACTCTGGGAAGAAGATGCAAAGAAGCACGAAAAGCAATAGAAGAAGGTCCAGGATCAGCTGGGAATCCTTCAACAACTCGTCAAAATAACATGTGTCATAAAATAACACACGTCAGGAGAAGGACCATCCATAGGACCAAGGAAAAAAGTGGACAACATGCAACCAACCCTAACAAAGATAACAAGGGCACATAGAACCATACATATTAAGGAAAATGCACTAGTGTTTCTAGTGGGATAATTGCAGGAGAAAATGAAGGCGTTGGGACAACTTAATATAGTCGTATCAAGACTACCCATCCAAAGAGTACATGACTTACAACTAGAATTGGTGCAAGAAATAAAGCATAGAGGAGACATAATTCACCAAGACTTGGACATAATGATGGACAAATGATCCCAAGTGCAGGCACAATACGATATGGCCCTTCAACAAAAGAAGGAAATTGAACGTCGAATGGAGGAAGTTCTGAAGAATAAATAGGGCACTAAGGAAAGGGCCACGAAATCACAACAAGAGAAGGATGCAACTAAAGCCATCATGCATAATATAAGGGAATCTATCCAAAAATTATATAGGGAAGTCTCAGAAGTTCCCCTGCTCATAGAGGCCATTATGGAGGAACAATTTTCAAAGATTGGAAAATTCATGAAGGTATTCATGGAGAAAATATAGGATTTACAACTAAGGAGTAGACCCGGAATGCCACCAGAGGTGCATGAAGGAAGGGTTAGGATGAAAATGAAATCAGTTTCCAAGATTAATAATTTTGAAGATGAATGCACAAAACTTTGCGAGGAGAGTGTGAAGGTGTTGGAAGATCTCATGGGAAACTTGAAAATGAAGGTTATAGAGGCCAAGATGAGGGACACACAAGAATAGGTGCATGAGGTAAAAAAAAATGCGACTACGCTGCCTCCTGTAGAGCATATGCCAGTCATTTTGGCTTAGCATCAGACATATGTGGAAGTGGATAAACCGAGGGACCAACAAAATATCCTTCAACAATGACTAGGACCAAGGAAGAAAGTAGTAAATATCATTGTAGAATTGGTCATTGTATATGGTAAGGTTAAACAAGCCACAACGGAAGCAGAGAAAAAACTCATAGACTTGACCCTGCAGACCATTGAGGAGATAAAAACAATAGAGGCCACATTTGTCATGAAGGTAGAGGTCTCTTAGGTTATCACTCAAAACGTCATTGCAGCATGGAAGAACATGCAATAGGCCTAAGTGGCTCGGGACGAGCCACAAGTGACTGTTGGGGGGTTGTTGGACATGCTATTTTGGATGCAATATTAAGAGAAAAACCTAAGTATAAATAAAGTGCACAGAGGAACAAAAGTAGAACACAACTAAGAAAAAATCCACAGGAAAGTGTGCAGAAGGAAGAAAGTGTGCAGGAGGAATACAATGCATAGACAGAATAATAAATCAAGAGAGTGAGAGAAGAATGCATGAAAGAAGGATGACATCAAGACATTCCAGAAATAGAATAACATTAGAAAATTTTCATCAAGAGAGAAAAGCATAAGAAGAAAACAACCAGTTAACTGAGTTGTCCATGCCATGCATTGTAATGGGCTCTTTTTGGGATAAATAGTCTAGGGTTTAATCCCTATCTTTTGGGTATAAATATGTAACAGGTTGGGAGCCTTAGGATGGTATGGGAAGAGTGAGAGGATGAGAGAAGTGGAGAAATATTATGCAAGATTTGTGAATGTAATAGTCAATTGGTATTATGCAAGTTGAATAAAGAGAGAGTTTAGAGATGATATGTGTCTTTTGTTATTTATTTGTCTATGTGTGCTTATGAATTATGTTGCTATGCTTTGTAGGCTAGACTTAGTTTATGGATTAATTATGTCACAATATTCATGACTAACTGTGGGAATCTTTGTAATAATTGGGAATATATTAATAAAAGGAATCTGAATCATAGAAAGTAAAACTAACTAGAGCTAAATCATAACAAGCAAGAATGAATCAATCATGTGTCTCCCTTTCCCTTACTGCTATAGAAAACGGGTTCATGTAGTCCTAATAGATGCCTCGGGTGAGACTTCATTTGTGCAAGCAGGTGATGTCGAAAGGGCCGGTGTCTGGTGGGTTAGTTATTCATAGGTAAAGTAAACCTTGAGTATTACAACCTATGCGTAGAACAGGAAATCCAAAAATGGTGCGAGAAAATTCTCACAAATCCTATGGTAGTCCATATGGTACTTGTATTCCCAAAGCGTTTTATAATATATGTGGATTGTTGGGTCAGATGGTAGCCAACTCCACCCCATATTAGGGTACTTGTAAGTCATTCACATGATGTCCAAGAGGTATGAGGACATATGGAAGCTCAGAAAAATTCCAGGTTGTGCTTGCTTCACAAAAGAGATGGATGTAGTGAGGTTCTCGGATAGGATCTCATGCCAGTTGAATGCATTCCCTTTATCCGTGCAATAATATATTAGAGGCATATAGGACAATAAAACTTATGTTGCATTATATTCCCCATACAATCTACACAACATTTCCACCAAGTACTGGTAGGGTCTTCTCAACGAACTCGTGGGGTATCCACTCTTAGCTCTATACTTTAAATTCTTATCTTACCTATACCTCCTTTCGAACCTAGTGAAGGGTTCCAAGGTCTCAGTCATATGGAACTTTATCGAGCTCCAAAGGCTACACTCGTAGTTTGTAGCCAAGATTTTTTTAAGGTCGTGTGCATGAGCTCATGGTCTCTTGGGAGACTAGTTTTAAGGGAGCACCTTCCATTCACAGGACTTAAGTCGTAAAATAGGGAAAAGTATTTGTTGATCAGTACAGGAACCGTAAAATTATTCCTAAATTATTTTTAAGACTCATGTCTATGGTTCTCTTGCTGCTAAGTGGGGCAAACATAAACCATGCAAATAAAAGGGGCTCACGGAAAAACAATAAAAATTTCTAATGATTAATCAAACAATGTAAATTTAATTATAGACATAGAAATTCAACCATCATTTTTATTCTAGTACACATAGTATGAGAACACTTATCAAGAATCACGATAGTGAAGCAACTGTTGAGAAGGGTGCCCGTATCCACCCAACCCTAGGCACAACAACTCCTAATTGGATTTACTGTTGGCCACCCCTATCTATATCATGATGCCTTGAGAGAGATCCTTCATACGTGTTCAACGACAGTTAGGGACATATGCCACTCTCCTCCTCCCACGGGAACTCGGAAATTGATTTTCTTTTCACCAAGCAAGGGGGCCTCCAATGATTTCCTCCTTAGTCACTCGTCTTCCTGCAACATCGTTTAACAACTTGGACTGAAAACGCTACCAACAACTTCTTGCGCCCAGATTGGTATTGTTTTCCAGTTCTCTTTAGAACCCAATAGCTACATACGCTCTTCGCCTTCAAGAATAATGGTCTCTCGACTAATATCCTTCACCATCCCCTCTTCCCATGAATTTCCTTCTTTTCTTTCCTTCCTCATCACAATTGTGTGGGGTCTGAATCCTTAGTTCGTGGTCATGTTAGGAATTCTTTCACATGGGTACTCTTTCCATCTCCTCATTAACTCTTGAGGACGACTTCCCAACTACCATCCTGACTGGTAATTTATTTATGGGTCAGAGGACTATTATGGGTCTAAGTAATTTAAATCCAGTAAGGTACTAGTCTGGTGGGGGTCATCTCAGCCATTTTTGGTTCCCCTCACCATCTCTCTTATACCATCATGATCTATCTTGGAAAACTCCCTTCAACAGTTGTGTAACACTTTCCATTTTATTTAGTAACAGAAAATACATATATATGTACATTACCCTTTTATAATAAAAAGGTTCATCAATTCTAATGTCCACAAATATTCAGTCTGCACATAGTCTATAGGCAAGTTATAGTTACATTTACAAGTTGGGGGAAACAAGGGTACTACATTCATTATCTTCACAAAGGGGATATTCAGACCATCATATATCTAGATGTCAACATTCTTCTATAGTTGAAGCGATAGAAATGAATGGCATCCAATATGGGATTCAGAGAAAAGAGATTAAAACTGATATTTGTGTACAATCATTACACATATCTTACCATCTCTAATTTTTAGTATTGAGTCACACATTTTGTTAATTGTCAAATTGACACTATGAAATTGGTTGCTAAAATAATAGTGATTTTAAGTTAATCCCCAATTGTTGAAATCATTGCAAATAGTTTGTATCCTATTTTATTAATAACCCAATACAATACATTTGTTTTTATCTTGAATCCTATCCATGGTAAGCTGATTATGCTTAAATTGGATTGTTAAAGAGGATTCACAAAGGTATACAGATCTATCATTTAAAGTTCAAATTGGAATGGCAGTCGCTGTATTGTTAATTGTTAAAATTTCAGAACATAGATCTGCACTCTCACAAACCCAAGGTAGTTTAAAACTAAAAACTTCTTAAAACAAAGAGTAAGAATACTAGATCTAGAAATGTGCAAATAGTCCTTCATCAATTGTCAATTGCCATTTGTTCTTATTAACTGGGAATTTATTCAACAACCACCACCAACAACAACTTTTAAACAATGTGGGAGTGCCTTGACTTACTCTGGACACACATGAAAAAACTTTGGATCCACAATCTAATGCAAGGATTACCACAAAAATTCCATTAATACTTCATAGAGGTCGGTTCATATATTGTATTTGTAACCCCACCAATCTATAAAAAAAATCTCATTAAAAATCTTTTTTCTTACGCGCTTCTTTTCATTAAAAATATTATTTCTTACCAGATTCTTTTGACGTGGAAATAGTCATTACTTCACATCATCTTCAATTTGGTCAACTATTAAAGATGCCCTTCAAATTCCTAATTTGAAAAATTGGATCTTTTGAATATAGCTTTAAATATTGGATAATATTATTTCTCAATATGAAACATCAAATTCAAAGCTATTGGCAGTCACATTTTCAATTGTTTTGTAGAAGTTATATATTTTTCACCTTATATTTGTTTTGTAGAAGTCGAATATTTTTCACTAACAATAAAATTCAATTGTTTTGTAGAAGGCGAATATTTTTCCCTAACAATAAAATTAGACCTCATCCACTTTTTTAATTGCAAGTAATTCGTGAACATTAGTTAGAGTTATGGTTTATTAAATCAAAAGATAACCCAATCTATATGAATAATTTCATGTTTTGTTTTCTTCCTAGTACAATAAAAATTAGATAATAAATTTGGAAGAGGAAAGTAAACCAAATATAAAAAAGTACAATAAAAATTAGATAATAAATTTGGAAGAGGAGAGTAAACCAAATATAAAAAATAGTAAAAAAAAGAATTGCATCCAAAATAGGCACAGGATACTAGAAAACAACCATCCTAGATTGAAAACATATACCATGTGAAGAAGAAAGTTTTATTTGTTTGCGATTACTTTATACTTTATCCTTTCCTTCTTATTTTGAGTACTTTCTTGACACCAAATTGATTTCATGTTATATCTATTCAAATGTTATTTATGGTGAGATTGAACAAGACTATTTCCATATTACAACTACATATAAATAAAAATCAAATTGATTTCATGTTATATCTATTCAAATGTTATTTATGGTGAGATTGAACAAGACTATTTCCATATTACAACTACATATAAATAAAAATAAGGACATTTTACACAAATTTAATATACTAATTATTGTTTAAATATTGTAATTGACTTTTCCAATATAAAAATTGGACATTGGAACTTATTTTGATGCTTTAATGCAAAAAAATATATTGCACAATTTCTTTGTGAAGACCCAAGATGTCTCATATCATTATGAATGGCCTAAAATTTGATATAGTGGACTCACTTCAAAGTAACTTATCTGGTGGGGGGGCCTTGGCCAGCATTTGTAGATTGAAATCCCTAGGTAGTTCCAAAATTTAATAATGAGTTCTAGTACGAGTGGTTCGCTTAACTCTAGACTTCGACTCAACCCAAGAGATGATTCGAGGGAATCTAGTAAAATTTATTTGGAGATGATTCGAGTGGATCTAGTAAAATTTATTTGGATCTAGTAAAATTTATTTATTTATTTATTGCTTAATATTACTTTGTATGCTAACTTTTTAACAGAACTTTGTTTTCATGGTTGAATACGATGTACATAATTATTTTTCCATTAAGTGTAATTAGATTTCAGAGTTTTCAATGAAAAAATTAGTTGTGTTATTTAGTTTCGTAAGTACTCGAGTATTATATTCTCTCCATAAACACTTTCATTACATTCCGTTGGTTCGTAGGCTTCTTTGTTGGGTAGTGGTGGTTTTTTTCATTTCATACAAAGAAAAAGAAAAAATGTAAAGGTGTGGATGTCAAAATTTATATTTAATAATAGTTTAATATTTTTGAAATTAGATGTAAATTTAATTTAATTTATTTTTTCAAATTTTAAGAATTTAAGTAAAATATCTTATTAAATTTAAATTTTGAATTTTATGAAAACAATAAAAATATCTAAATATATAAATTTGTAGATTTTCAAGTTTAAATATAATGTAATTTTTAGAATTTTAGTATAAATATAAAAATTTTAAATTATATTATA
>SNQJ01S0089207.1:10861-33275 GCA_010110895.2 Picea sitchensis
CAACAGGAGGATTTCAAAGGTTTTCATTGCTCTATTTAAGTTTAGGTGGCATAATTTCATGCTTGAGCTCCCATAAAACCAAGGTCCTCCTTGAAGTAGTGTTGCTTTGTTTACTTCAATCTAAAAAGTATAGTCTTGGGGTAAGGGGCTACCTTATACTTGCTTTGAGTAGCGGATCTTTGGTGACCCTCTCCCTCAATAATCATGTAAAATTCTAGTCACCAAAACCTATCTTTGAACCCTCAATAATTTGCTAAGTGACTCCATAGTCCAAGTAGGTGAGGCATTGGTATCCCTTTCATTCATCACCCCAAGCCCATGTTCTTTCATCCTTTTTCATCTACATTGTTGCCGGGTTCTCTTTACTCCCACTCATTACTACACAAAGTGAGCCTAGTTAACCCTTAGGGATACCCCCCTTGACTAGGAACCTTTACCGAGTTTATAGTGAGAGGAGAGTTGGTGAGGTGACATTGGCCAACCTCCTGAGTTATACAAGGCTAGCATCCATTTTTGGGAATTTAAGATAAAGATGCTAGTTTGTGTGGTAACACCACCTAGGTACAAATTGAATATGTGTCAAGATAAACAAATTACCTAGGTGAAATCATGAGATGTTATGGAATATGAGTGAAACTAGGAAAATACTAGGCAAGTACAACACCGTACTAGAGGACACCATGTAACACAAAGTGAAAGTGACTAGAACATGACCATGTAGCCTCCATGATGCACAAATCAAGCTGCCTCCACCAACATCCCAACCTTTGGAAGGCTAGGATCATGATACCAACATGAAAAAATTCTGAATAATGTGATCCAAATCACATGTGCAATCCCCATGCAATATAGGTGGTAACACGTCCTTAGCAGAGTTTCCTTTGACATGGAACACCATAGCAAGTAGCCCCAAATTGGCAAGATGCCCATTGCAATTTGAGCTAGGAGTTGAAGTAATGTCCTCTCCCGCACTCCGCTAAGAGATCTCTCATAAAGGGGATTGGTGTCAAGAGGATGGGATATGCTTTTGGAACAACAAATGACTACCTAATTGAGGTTGTTTGAGAGGGAAAATCTATTACACCAAGTTCCAATACCCTTCCTTGGTGAGCCACTTGATAGGGAAAGAGAAGCAAAGTTATTCAAACTCTTGAGAGGTATTGCCTCTATTAAAACAACTCTTTTTTTGTGTATGTTAGATAAGACATTGCTATGCCTTTGTCGATTACCTTAGAGATGGCTATTTGAGGTGATGAAGAGGGGATTTTTAGGCCATTAGAGGAAGGTGTGACCTTAGCAAAGATACCACCAACATGGCACCCTATAGTAAGTAGCCCCAAATTAGCTAGATGCCTATCACCATTTGAGCAAGGAGTCGAATTAGTGTTCTCTCCTGCACTTGGTTGAGAGATCTCTTAGAAAGGGGATTGAATTCAAGAGGAGGGGAATATGCTTTTGGCGCTGTTATTGCACAGATTGTAGTTTAGGAAAAGCCCAACCCAAACACCAAGCGTGTGACACAACTAGGAACACCTATCACTATCACCTCAATAGATGTCCCCTTCGTTTTAGTGAAGGACAAGTCCAACACAAGGGAGGCTTCCTGGGTGACCTTAGGGGGATTGCGATGGGAAAAGGAAAGAGCTTGAAGGGTACCCCTATAGGTCAAGGTCAAGGATGGGAATGAGGCTTGGGGAAAGAGTCTTAGGAGTTGGTAAATGGTTGCCTGTGATGTCCCGTTCCCAAGAGTAGGCCAACAAGGAGTGACTTAGTAATCTATCTGTTCTCGTAGACTATAGTCAGGGACAAACATGGAACAAGGGGAGAAATAAGTGTGAACAATTGGCTAAACGATGAATTAAGCCAAAAAGCATAGGAAAAGTCACTTAAGCCTAAGTCAACGAAGAAATATAAGAAAAAGGTGTTGAGGGGGGACTTAATTAATTAATAACTCAACTTAGGAGGAAAAGCGCCTAGCTTAAGTGATGTCAACGAAGAATTAGATCGGGGAAGATATAAAAGGAAGAATTCGACTTAATTCCTCATTATGTTATGATTTGATGTTGAGAACAATTTCCAAAGGAGGAAGTCGACCTCTTTGATGTTTTGTGGATTTTTGGAGGAAACCACCACCCATATCAATTTCGGTGTTGGAAGACACACCTTAGCCTATTGGAGATACCATCTAGGTATTTCACCGTGTTAGTTCAGGGGTATTCAGATCTATTACAGAGATTGCGCAGTGCAGTCAGTGAGGGCGCAAGGGTTAGAGAGGGTTTTGTGTAGCTGCAGGAGACCAGGGCTTATCTTGTTGATTCCTTCCGACCCAGTTGAGGATCAACCAGGGCACTTCTTTTGAGCCACCAGTCATCAGATTCTGACGGTGGAATCTACTAGCGTGCATCAGACAGCCAAGAAGTGCACAACTCTTGAGGAGGGATGTTTGGGGTTCCAGGGGGCTTTCCGGATCAGATCAGAGGAAACCCTTTCGACCCAGTACAAAGGAGGCCAGGGTGCACATTTCGAGACAAATATTAGCGGATTCCGTCAGTGGAATCACTAGGGCGCACTACCAGAGCCTAGGAGGTGCACACCCCCCCAGGGGATATCATCTGGGGTTCATCCAGAGCTTCAAGGAGCATATCTTCAGTCCGACAGTTATCAGGAGGAGCCTAGAGGCCAGGGTGCTCAGTTTGGGACAGATTTCACGTTGATTGGTTGAGTATAGCCACCAAGGTGAGTTTGTCGAGCATTTGCAGCTATGGCCGTGAGTTTCTAGAACTGCATTTTGTCGATCTATCCGTGCATGTGCAGATCTATCCACATCTTCTGATCATGAGTATGTTGTATTAGGTGCATTGTATTCCAGTGACGATCCATGAGACCTAGCTAATGATTATTTCTTTGCTTTCCGCATATCAGTTGTATTTCCTTCTTTTTTCATATAATACATGCTATTGAGATTGTGTTGGCTCATTACTTCGCATGCATCATATATACTGTTCAAACCCTATCTGTATGACACGCACATGAGAAAATCACCAAGCATGTTAAACAATTAACTAAAACGCATCCAGAAACCCTTAGAGTTTCAGATATGAGAATCAAAACACTAGTTCAGCAGTAGATATCCAGATAAGCCGGATTTGGGATATTTCAGTGGTATCAGAGCCTTCTTCCTGCTAGCCTGTGAAGAAGTGCTTCTCATGACCCAATGATTCCGAGAATAGGTGCAGAATACCTAGAGGGCCGAGGACATATTGGGGACGAGTACATTCAGTACCGCAGAGGACATAATAGAGACAAAAGAGACAGGAACAGAAGAGACTACACTCCCTTCCACACTCAATCAGACATAGAGCCAGAGTTAGAGGACAAAGATCACATCAGCTCTGACACAAAGGAAAACATAGAGAGGATTATGGGTGACAGACGGGAGACACCGGAGGGTAGGGGGAAAGGCCCCGAGACACATTCTGACAGTACACATGACATCTTGAATGACCTAGCCAGAGGACAGCGAGACATGATGAACGCCATAACACAGATGGCCATCAACACACAAATGATCTAGCACAGCGTGAGCACTATGGGTGCCAATGCCACAGGAGGAGCGAGTGGTTCTGGAGGACACTAGGGAGGTGGGGCCAGTGGCTCCAGTGGATCTCAAGGCGGAGCGAGTGGACACCCTTCACCTATCCATGCCTATACATCATTTGGGAGGATTCCGCGACCATTATATCCGCAGTTCCAGGGGGGACAACCGTTGGGACAGCTAGGGCAGGCAGGAGGACAGCCAGGTCAGGGACATGCAGTGCCACAGGACCCATTTGAAGAGTACAAGAGAGATTATTTCACACTAGGACCAGAGTTCCATGCAGATATGAGTTTGCTAGACTATTGTTCGATCAGGTATCGGAACAGACCCCGGGAGGCACAAAGGGGAAACACACAAACTCAAAACATGGATTTTATCAAGAAAGTGGGAAAGATGAACATTCCTACTTTCGACGGGTCATCATGATGCTCAACTCAGGCATGGGTACAAAATATTGACATATATTTCAAGCTTAACTCGATGACAGAGTCAGAGGCTATCAACTTCACCACCTTGCACTTGGATGGGGAGGCCCATGAGTGGTGGTACCATGGGTTGGTGACCTTGGGTCACAACCACATTACTTAGTACTTGGAGCTCACCGAGAGGTTGATGGAAAGGTTTGATAGGAGAGATCCAAAACTCCATTTCAGGGATCTTACACAGTTGAGACAGACATGGTCAGTTGAGGCCTTCATCACAGAGTTCCAGCGGAAGGCAGTGGCCGTATCAAATATATCAGAGCACAGGTTGATGATGTTGCTCACCGAGGCATTGACGAAACCATTGAGGGGTTGGGTTAAGGCTTTCAAGCCTCACACCCTACAGGAGGCCATTGTGCGCATGAGAGACATGGGGGACTCAACGCTGAAACCTAAAACCTTTACCAAACCCTTTGTACCACAGAGAGACAAGGATCAGAAAAATACTCAAAGGGAATGGAAGGGTAAGCCCAAGCTGGACGATGACACCGGGCGAGAGTTGATGAGGAAGAATCTTTACTTCTCTCGTAGAAAACCTTGGGTCCCAGGGCGTAGATGCATGGGAAAGGGGCAAATCCACTACATTCAGGTGGAATTAGGCAGTGAGGAGGAGGATGAGGAGATTAGAGCACAGGCAGACAGTAATTCAGAGGATGAGACTACACACGAGCTGGAGCGACATCCGAAGAAACCTTAGATTCAGAGAGAGACACAACCAAAGGAGGAGACAAAACCTCGTAGAGAGGTCAAAGGGGGAACCATAGCAACCCTTTCCGGAGTACCCAGGTACAACACTCTCAGGCTCAAGGGCCTTGTACAGGGGCAACGCATGACAACTCTAGTTGATGGTGGGGCCACCCACAATTTTATAGATGCATCCTTAGTAGCCAGAAGAGGGTTACACACTGAGGAGTTTGAGGGGTTCCACGTGGCAGTGGCAGACGGATACACTATGACATGATTGGACATGGTCCCAAACCTAGAGGTCAAGTTAGGCAACTACACCTTAACAAACACCTTTTATGTAGTTGACCTATCAGATACAGATGCAATGTTGGGAGTACAATGGTTATGTTCATTGGGGGAGATTGGGTTCAACTATCAGACGTTGACCATGAGCTTCAGAGATGCCATCGGATCGAGAGTGGTACTGAGAGGTATGTCTATAGGAGCACCCAGAGCAGTATCATCGAAGGAGGATGGAGCGAATCTTCCGTCTCGGTGATGTAGCATATGCAACAATGTTTGATCACCACCCGGAAAGATTCAGAGGGCAGAGAGCATTACCATCCACAGATCATGAAGCTTCTAAGTTAGTATGAGCCAATGTTTGGGCCGATACCACCAGGGAGACCACCAGACAGGGGGTTCAAGCATACTATTGAGTTGGAGGCAGGGGCTACACCGGTGATCACCACGCCCTATAGGCACCCCATGAGATTCAACGACGAGATGGAGAAAGCAATCGAAGAATTGCTTGCGATGGGGCACATCAGGTCCAATATGAGTCCTTTTGCTTCTTCAATCGTTCTGGTACTGAAGAAAGATGGCACATTGAGGATGTGCATTGACTATAGAGCCCTCAATAAGAAAACGATCAAGAACAGGTACCCCATTCTACTTATAGATGAGTTGATGGAGGAGCTACATGGGTCAGTTTTCTTTACCAAGATTGACCTGTAGTCAGGATATCATCAGATTAGCATCAGGGAGCAGGACATAGAGAAGACAATGTTCAGATGTTATTTTGGTCATTTCGAGTTTTTGGTCATGCCGTTGGGGTTGACCAACGCACCAACCACTTTTCAGTCTTGCATGAATCACATCTTCAGGGGGCAGTTGAGGAAGTACCTTTTGGTATTCTTTGATGACATATTGATTTACACCAGGACATGGGATGAGCATCTGGCACATTTGGAGGAGGTCTTGGGCATTATGCAGGCAGAGTCATTATATGCCAAGGAGTCCAAGTGTGAGTTTGGGATGAGAGAACTACTGTACTTGGGGCATATCATCAGTGAGTAGGGAGTACAGGTTCATCAGGAGAAGATCAGGGCCATTCTGGATTGGCCGACACCCAAGAACCTCACGGAGCTGAAGGGATTCTTTGGGTTATGTAGTTACTACAGGCGGTTTGTAAGAGACTTTTCATAGTTGGTAGCACCACTCAGATCTAACCAAGAAGGGTGCTTTTCATTGGACGGACGAGTCACAACAGACATTTGAGAAAATGAAGAAGGTTATAAGCACATGCCTTGTTCTAGCCCTTTCGGATTTCTCTTAGCCGTTTGTCTTGGAGTGCGACGCATTAGGGGTGGGGATTGGAGCAGTTTTGATGCATGGAGGCCATCCCATTGTGTTCGAGAGCAGGAAGCTCAACGAGTCGGAGAGACTCTACTCAATTTACGACAAGGAAATGCTGGCAATCATGCATGCCTTAACCAAATTCAGAAAGTATTTGGTGGGTAGTAGATTTGTAGTGAAGACTGATCACAACAGTTTCAAGTATTTCCTGGATCAGAAAGACCTCAACGAGAGACAAAAAAAGTGGGTTTCAAAGATCCAAGCCTTTGACTTTGACATTGAGTATGTTAAAGGGAAAAGGAAAGTCGTAGTAGATGCCTTGTCCAGGAGGCCAGCATGGTGTTCGATGATGGATATTTGCACGGACTGGAAGGCACATTTGTTGGTGGAGTACTCCAAAAACAAATTTTCTTGCGAGGTATTGGATGGACAGGTAGTTGATGATAAATACCGGGTGCTAGATGATGCCATTTTCTACAAGGATTGGATCTATTTGGTTCCAGAATCTACCTTGAAAGGGAATATTCTGAAGGTGTGTCACAATTTGCCTACAACTGGGCATCGGGGATACTTCAAAACTTAATAGGCAGATCAAGGAGAGATTCTCATGGAAGGGTCTCAAGGATGATGTACTGAAACACATCTGGGAGTGCACGACTTGTCAACAGAACAAGTCCGAGCAGACACACCCCGCGGGGTTACTTCAACCTCTACCCATTCCAGATCAGAAATGGGAGAGAATTTCTATGGATTTCATTATAGGACTTCCTCAAATGCAGGGAAGGGACTCTATATTTGTAGTGGTTGACAGACTGACCAAATTTGCACACTTCTTTGCCATACCTACAGACTACAAGGCCATACAGGTAGCAGAGCTATTTTTCAGAGAGGTTTTTTGATTGCATGGTTTACTTCGATAGATAGTCAGTGACAAAGATGGGCACTTCATCAACGTGTTTTGGCAGGAGCTCTTCCGATTGGTGGGCACAGAGTTATCCATGAGTACCAACTACCACCCACAAACATATGGACAGACAAAGATTGTCAACAAATGGTTGGAGGGGTATCTCAAAAATTATGTGGGGGGGGCAGCAGTGCACATGGGTGAGATGGTTGCACATGGGTGAGTATTGTTACAACACAACTTACCACATGCCTATCAGGATGTCGCCGTTTAGAGCATTGTTTGGATACGATGCACCCTCTTTTGTGGAGATGGTATTTGGGGATAACAGGGTCGCGGGGGCCAAAGACTGGGTTGAGGAGAGTAAGAAGATTCTATAGGCGGTAAAGGAGAACTTACAGGCAACTCAGAACTAGCAGAAGATCTATGCGGACAGGCATAGGATAAAGCGCAGTTTCGAGGTAGGGGACTTGGTTTTTCTGCAATTACAGTTGTACAGACAATCTTCCTTGAAAAGAAGCGGGGCAGAAAAGCTGAAGCCTAGATTCTATGGGCCATACAGAATCATCAGGAAGGTAGGCGAGGTGGCATATAAGCTAGAGCTGCCGGAGGGTAGCAAGATTCGCAACGTATTTCACGTTTCTTTCCTTAAAAAGGCAGTGGGACAATAGGTTAGCATTTTAGAGGAGTTGCCACCATTGGATGAGGAGGGTCAGTTGGAGCTAGTACCGGAGGAGGTGCTAGAGCAGAGAGAGCGCAGATTGAGGACTAGGGTTATCAGGGAGTGCTTGGTCAGATGGAGGGGACTTTCAGTGGAGGATGCCACATGAGAGGGAGTGCATATATTGCAACACCCATGATTGATGTTGCTTGAGGACAAACAATCTCGAGAAGGGACGACTGTGACGTCTCGTTCCCAAGAGTAAGCCAACAGGGAGTGACTTAGTAGTCTATATGTTCCCGTAGACTATAGTTTGGCACAAACAGGGAACAAGGGGAGAAATAAGGGTGAACAGTTGGCTAAACGATGAATTAAGCCAAAAAACATAGAAAAGTCACTTAAGCCTAAGTCAACGGAGAAATAGAAGAAAATAGGTGTTGAGGGGGGACTTAATTAATTAATCGCTCAACTTAGGAGGAAAAGCGCCTAGCTTAAGTGATTTCAACGAAGAATTAGATCGTGGAAGATATAAAAGGAGGAATTCGACCTGATTCCTCATTATGTTATGATTTGATGTTGAGAACAGTTTCCAGAGGAGGAAGTCGACCTCTTTGATGTTTTGTGGATTTCTGGAGGAAACCACCACCCAGATCGGTTTCGGTGTTGGAAGACACACTCTAGCCTATCGGAGATACCATCCAGGTATTTCACCGTGTTCGTTCAGGAGTATTCAGATCTATTGCATAGATTGCGTAGTGCAACTAGTGAGGGCACAAGGGTTAGAGAGCGTTTTGTGTAGCTGCACAAGACCAGGGATTATCTCGTCGATTCCTTCCGACCCAGTTGAGGATCAGCTAGGGCGCTTCTTTTGAGCCACCAATCATCAGATTCTGACGGTGGAATCTACCAGGGTGCATCAAACATCCAGGAAGTGCACAACTCTTGAGGAGGGACGTTTGGGGTTCCAGGGGGATTTCTAGATCAGATCAGAGGAAACCCTTCCGACCCAATACAGAGGAGGCCTGGGCACACATTTCGAGACAAATATTAGTGGATTCTGTCGGTGGAATCACTAGGGTGCACTCCCAGAGCCTAGGAGGTGCGCAACCCCCCAGGGGATGTCATCCGGGGTTCATCCAGAGCTTCAGGGAGCAGATCTTCAGTCCGACAATTATCAGGAGGAGCCTAGAGGCCAGGGCACTCAGTTTGGGACAGATTTTAGGCTGATCGGTTGAGTATAGCCACCAAGACGAGTTTGTCCAGCATTTGCAGCAGTGGTCGTGAGTTTCTGGAACTACATTTTGTCGATCTATCCGTGCATGTGCAGATCTATCCACATCTTCTGATCACTTGTATTTTGTATTAGTTGCATTATATTCCAGTGACGATCCATGAGATCTAGCTGATGATTATTTATTTTCTTTCCGCATATCAGTTGTATTTCCTGCTTTTTCCATATAATACATGCTATTGAGATTGTGTTGGCTCATTACTTCGCATGCATCAAATATACTGTTCAAATCTTATTTGTATGACACACATGCAAAAATCACCAAGCATGTTAAACAATTAAGTAAAACGCATCCAGAAACCCCCAGAGTTTCAGATCCGAGAGTCAAAACACTAGTTTAGTAGTAGATATCCAGATCAGCCGGATTTGGGATATTTCATTACCAAGGTTGTGTCCCTGCAGAAAAATGTTAGACCTGCCCAAACAAGACAATATATGATGATAGAAGCCTCAAAACAATGGGGAATTAGCAAGAAACCTTGCTGTCCCAGAATTGCAGCAGTTTGGAAATATATATCAGCAGTAAAGAAGTTATGATAGCTGCAAGTTAAACCATCAAAATCAAGTATATGATGTTGGAAAATAAAGCTAGCAATTAGTAAACAATCTTCCAATGTTTAAACCAAGACCTTGATAGCAAGAGAGGGCTGTTAATGAGAGTTATCAGCAGAGTTTTATAACAACCTTATGGCTGTAGCAAACTTTTGCTACAGCAGCAAGTTCTAGCCACTAAAATCAACAAGTAGCCATCCAAACAGTAGCCTTTAGACAATAGATCAATTATGATAGCTTGCAAGTAAATTTCAGCGGTAGAAAAGTAAGTAAAAGAGTAAAAGAGAGTGAGTTTGCTGCAGCCCTATTGGCTGTAGCTAAATGTTTATTACAGCAGCTAGATCACTTGGCAAATCAAGACTCCCTTAGGGCACAAGAGAGCGAATATCATATAGAGTTTAGATCCACACTTGAACAACTCAATATCTCAAAATTCACGTTTACTAATGCAACAATATTGAATCTCCAATGCATAGATTAATGCCTTATCTATTGGGTTATGGAGTCTCTTGCTTTAAGCTAGGGTTTATTACTCCTCTAGGGGTGTAAGCTTTTTTACTCCGTAGAGTAAACAAACCTTAGCAAGGTCTTGCTACAAGGGTGTAAGCCTTTTTACTCTTTGTAGCAATCCTTTAAGCCTTTTCAATAACAATGAAGAGAAAGTCCTTTATAGAGGGTGTATGCCTTTATACTCCTCCAAGGGTTTAACAAAATAACTTTGAAATCAGGAAGAAACACAAAAAATTGCAGAAATTCCTTACTTAATCCAAGAGATAGCATGAAAAACCATTACTCATCAAAGATATTCCACCAAAATTGCCAAGAACAAGCATCCAAGAGAAGTCGCTAGCCTTTCTTCCACCAATAGACAAGTAAAGCATCTATTTGTATAAGAGACAAGAGATAGCGAATTGCCTAAGTAGGGTGAAAATTTCGGCCAAGAGTTATGTAATTCTCAAGTGAGTTATGTCTAAAATGAAATGAGATGGCCTCTATTTATATGAGGCCATCTAAACCAATTTGTCCACATAAAAATGTCAACCACAAATTAAAAGAGGGCCGACCCCTTTTATTTGCCTTTACAACTTGTTATTGCGCAAACTGTAGGTTGGGAAAATCCCGACCCAATCCACAAGATGACGATAACGGTGGGAGAGATTACCCACTGTCACCTCAGATAAACCCTCCCCTCACTTTAGTGAAGGATAAATCCAACACAAGGGGGGAATCTTGGGTGACCCTAGGGGGAAATGAGATGAAAAGTGAGATGATGGAAGAGATGCCCCTATAGATCAAGATACTAAGTGGAAGATAGCTTGGAAAGGAGTCTCGGTAATGGTTAATAGTTGCCAAGGAAGTTGAATACCTTCAGAAGATAATTGTACCTGCTCGAGACACAAGAAAAGACGAGATGCAAACTAAACAATCCAATGGACAAGCAAGTTAAGCTTGCTGTCCCTATTTGCAGCAGTCAACACCAATATATATCAACAAGTAAATGATTATTGAAGCTGCTACAAGATGCTAAAAGTCAGGTAAATGATGCAAGAGATAAACTAACAATCACTAAGATAACTCAAGTGTGAAAGACTTTAGCAATGAGATAAGACTGTTATAAACAAGTATTGCAGAGATATATTATCAGCCTTATGGCTGTAGCAAACTACTGCTACAACAGAAAATTTCAACCCACAAAAAGTACAAATAAACCACCCAAAAAAGTGCATTGAGAATAGAAGATTATTATGGCAGCTTGCTAGCAAATTTTGATGGTTAAAATGTGAGTTATAAATCAAAAAGAGAGTAATTTTCTGCAGCCCTAATGGTTGTAGCTTTTGTTTAATTATAGCACCAAGAAGAAAAAGCCAACCTAGACGCCCTAGAGGCCTTAACAACCTCAAAACATCAAGAATAGATCCCAACTTGAACAATATCAATATGTCTTAAATCACGTTTACCAATGCAAACAATTTATTTTTCCAATGCAAACTTTAGATTAGTGCCTTTAAAATTTGGGTGAATGGAGTCTTGAATAGTACGAGTTAGATCAAAAAAATCCCTAGGGGTGTAAACCCTCTTACTCCCTAGGGTATGCAAATCAAACTAATGTATATCTAGGAGGATGTACACCTTTGTACTCCTCCTAGCAACCTTGCAATAAATGACTTGTAAACTAGCAAATGAGATGAAGCTTAGTGGAGGGTGTATGCACTTATACTCATCCTAGGGCTTCAACCAACAATAATCATCAAACAAGCAAGAAGAACTAGCAATTGCAGATTTTCCTTACCAATTCCAAGAGAGATGCAAGACAAACCCTAGTTCACCAAGCAATTACCATTCATAAGCAAGAGAAGAAGTCTCCAAGAGGTGCATACCACCTTAGCTCATCAATTCAACAAGAGATATCACCAAAAATCATTTGCACAAGAGAGAGATACCAAATTGCCCAAGTAGGGCACAAGTTTCAGCCACTAGTCTTCTCACAATGGGAGAGATATGATGAAAATGAAATAGAAATGATCTCTATTTATACAAATCCTACTAAAAGTGTTTGTCCACTTAATTTTAGGGTAAACCACAAAGGGGTCAACGATCCTTAGTTTTCCCCTTCACATTATAAAATTCAAATTTAACTTTAAAAATGCACATAAGAAACCCTAAAGTGACGTCATCCCTCTTCTAGGGTGACGTTTTGGCACCTTTTGCAAGTCGTTTGAGTGGAAAGTGGAAGTCGTTGGGCCTTCTAGGGCCTCCCTCTCATGTGCTAGGTCTTCCTTCTCCAAGCCAAGCCTTCTCCCATCAAAACGTGCCAAGTGACAAGCAACAACAACACCACCACCACAACCCTAGCCCTAGGGTGACGTCAAGCTCCTCAAAAGTGACGTTTTAGCCTCAAGAGCAAATCCTTGGGCTAGCAAAGGGCTGGGTTAGGTCCTCCATGGTGTCTCCTTAGGCCTCCAAAGGCTAGCATCATCGTCCAGTGCATGGGATAAGGTATCCAACCTGTGGGTTTCAAGCCCCAAGGAAGCCCATGCTAGGCTTGTTCTTCCAAATCTGTCCACTAACTAGGTCCTGCAAAGACAATGAATACGCCCTCCAAGGATCTCAAGTCAAATGCATCATGATAAGTAAATCAAGTCAATAAAAGAGCCATCTAAGCATGTACATCAAAAACTACCTCATCAAAATAAACAAGTGCTCAAAGACCCTATGCGATTTGCCAAGTTTAGGTATGGGAGGGTTGACCAAGCGACCTATTGGGTAAATCGTACCTCAAGTTTAGGAGTGTTTCCCAAGGGGACCCCTCTCTAAGACATGTGGACAAAGTGACATGGATGGGGGCAAGACTCTTGGGCATGGGGTTCATGACATACAAGGGATCGCAGTATCTCATTTATGGGTGCCTTTGTAGAGGGTGTGCTACACCTTCAATGCAACCTTTTTCCAAGCCCATTTATTGCACTTTGTTCTTTTAAGATGTTTCCAAGTTGAAGCCAAGGTGGGGCTTCTACCTAAGCATGAAAAACAGTGCCCACCTTGACTCTACCTTGGTCACATCATTCTTCCCCAAGTTGAAAACAATGTGTGGGGCTTCTTCCTAAGCATGAAAAACAGTGCCCACACATGCTCCACCTTAGTTGGCATTTTGTATTAGTTATTTTTTATGGGTCCCATCAGTTTCTTATGATAGACATTTCATTGTCCTCGGGATCCCTAGGCGAGCATCCAGAAGGTTCATGATTGGATTTTATCTTTTTCCAGCTACAAGCCTTTGGGCCTTCAACCCCTTCTTCCCATGAAATGAGGGACAATCCCTTCTTGGGTCAGTACACCCGAAAATCCCAAAAGATAAGGAGATGAGGGGATGAAGTGTGGGAAGTGACAAGTATGGTCAGGAATGGCACGATGACTCGTCAAGAGGACCTCCCAGTAGCAAACCTATCCCTAAGGGTGACCCACTTACTGGGGCGCAATGTCAACCACTAAGGTGAAACAAGGCAAAGAGCATAATTTCCAAGCAGACGTTACATATTCAAAAGCAGTGTAAAATGCAACAAACTCAAATGCCTCAAATATTGAAATGACACTCACCATAATACTTGGCTTGTACCTCATGGATCAAGACCCAATGTCTTCTGGAAGCAAGTTGATGTGGTGGATACCCTCAGGATGAACCTAGAACTGTGGTGGTGAGCTGGGTCTCTGTCTGTGTAAGTGGTCACTGCTAGTCATGCTGTCTCTTGGTACTCCATGTCTGCAACCTGAGGGCCTCGAGACATCATCTCCCTAGTTACCCCTAGGTACTAGGGATAACACAACTTACAAAATAAAATTTACATAAAGTAAAACCCTCAAAAGGGTGACATCATCTCTTAGAAGGATGACATTGAACCTCAAGATGCAAATCGTTGGGCCTCCAAAGGCCATGTGTCAATCTCCCATGAGCTAGAGTGTCATCCCATGCATCTTCCTTCCAACCAGATCACATCACGTCCAGTAGCATCAAGCCCACCAAAACCCTAGTCTCCTCATGATGTGAAGGGCTTAGGAGGTGACGTCCCAGGCCTCAAAAGGCCAACGTCCAAGTGCAAAGGGCTACGATGTCATCCACTAGTGTTGTCAAAGTGGCTCCAAAGGAAACGTTCATCACCTCATGTGCACAAGCACTCCAGATCGAATGCACATCCTGTGGGGTATGGCATCCATCCTTGGGGTTTTCAACCCCCCATGAAGGTCCAAAATGGCACAATTCCTCCATGGATTGCTTTCACCTGGAAAGGTCCTAGAAAGACAAACAAGTACGCTCCTCAAGGGTCCACAAGTCACATGTATCATGCCATGTAAGGCATATTTAGTAAAGGAACCACCCAAACATGTGCATCAAGTCCCCCCTTTTCAAACTAGACAAATGCTCAAAGACCTTATAAAATTTGCCAAATTTAAGTATGGGAGGGTTGTCATGGTGCCCTATTGGATAGATCAATCCCTAGGTCAAGGAGTGTTTCCCAAGAAGACCCTCTCTAAGTCATGTAATGAGTATGAAGTGGATGAGGGTATGACTTTTGGGTATGGGGTTCTTGACATATCAAGGGCTCATATTGTCTCATTTATGGGTGCCTTTGTGGAGGGTGTGTTGCGTCCCTCGTTTGCAATGCAACCTTTTTCCAAGCCCTTCATTTGTCATTAACTTATTATGGTCCAAAACATTGAGTGCTATGTGTGATGGAAAGTAAGGAGCACCGCAATGCCACTTGGAGCTAGGAACACATTGAGTGCCATGTGCAAGGAAAGTAAAAGACACCGCAAATGCATTCCCTCAACAAGCGAGACATTTATTAATCACGTGTTTTCTTTTTCAAAGGTCCTTCAATTTTTTATGGAGAAGCGTTTCATTGTTCTCAGAACCTTAGGGAGAGCATCTAGAGGGATAATATATGGCTTTTAACTTTTGCCAGCTACAACACCTCTGGGCCTTTAGCCCCTTCTTCACATGAAATGAGGTACAAGCCCTTCTTGGGGTCAATAAGCCCGAAAACTCAAAAGACGAGGAAACAAAAAGGGAAGAGGTGTGGAAAATGGCAAGTATGTGCGGGAATGGTACGATGACCCTTCAAGGAGACCCCCTAGTAGTAGCCCTTTTCCCTAGGGTGACCCACTTACTAGGAAACCATGTCAACCACCAAGGTGAAATAAGGCAAAAGGTATAATTTCCAAGAAAACGTTTTCATAATCAAGAAATGACTCTTTGCGACATGCTCAAATGCTTCAATTATTAAAATGACACTTACCACGAGATCAGACTTGTTACCTCATGAAGCAAGACTTGCTCTCCTTTTTGGGCCATATTGGTGTCGTGGACGCTATTGTCATCGATCAATGGTGAGAGGAGGGGCTCTGTCTGCTCATCTGATTCTCGACACTCCATGTCTTCAACCTGTGGGCCTCGATACATCATCTCCTTAGTTATCCCTAGCTTGGGGGGGGGTAACAGGAACAACAAACCACTGATAATTTGAGACTGTCCAAGAGGACAAAGCTACTGCATCGACATCCTTCCTTGGAGAGTTGCTAATGGAGAAAGAAAATCAAATTTATTCAAGCCCTTGAGGGGTTTGATCTCTACGGAAACAACTTTATTTTTTTGTGTTTGCTAGAGAAGGCACTACTACACCTTTCTCGACTACCTAAGAGGGGCATATTGGAGGTTATGAGGAAGGGATTTTTAGGCCATCAAAAGAGGGTGTGACCTTAGGAGTGAAGAGTTTGATAAACTTGTGCAAGAGTAGATATGCTAATAGAATTTCATAACAAAAGAAGACAATGGAATACATGCAATACACAATAGATTTAACTTGGAAGCCCTTAATTGGGAAACCAACAAACTCAAAGCCGCACCTCTCTCTCTATGATTGAATTTTCTTAAATGTTCACAATACAATATATAGGTATTCCACCACATCAATTAACCCTAATCTGCTATCTAGGATTAGATTACAACCCTAATCCCTTTATTAGGATTGGATTACAATGGACTGAAACCATTGGCTGAAGTAAAGTAAAAAAAACACCAAAAAAAACAAAAAATGGACCAAAGTTTTTTTAAGGGAAAGCCCTTGAACCCTTGTTATCCCCACTTTTAGGGATAACTAGGAGATTATGTCTCGAGGCCCATAGGTCCTAGACATGGAGTACCAAGAGCCAGATCGACTTAGGCATGGCCCTAGAGCGCCCATCTTTTCTCCCTTTCAGCGCCCCTACTTTGCCATCAACAACAACATCCATCACCATCAGCTTGGTCTTGTGTCAGAGATGGTTCTTGCTCCATGAGGTAATGAGTCCGAGTATCATGGTATGTGTCACTCTGATCTTCAAAACCTTTGAATATGTGCATTTGATTCCTTTTGTTTCTAACGAATGCTTGGATCTTTTACTTGCCCACTTGACCATATCTGGGGGGAATGACAGGATGCCCTAGTAAGCCTGTGTCCGTATGTTTTGGTTTGCCACTGGGGGGATTTCTGAAAAGTCATCGCCCTCTCCCATCATAGCACCACTTTTCCATCTTGCTTCCCACTCATCTATCCCATTACACTTGTCTGGGCACTGGGTTGGCGAATCATTTGAGGATTGCACCTTACCTCGTGGGAAGAAGGGGCTAAAGGCCCAAAAGGTAAAGGTAAGCTAGCAAAAGATAAAAGCCTAAAAATAAAACCTCGAGATGCTTCGCCCAGGGATCCCCGAGAAAGCAGTAAAAGGCTTCTCAGCAAGAAACAAGAGGGACCCATAAAAATAATAAAACAAGACCTAGTCAGAGGATAGGGGGTCTCATCACGAGCCAACCTATTAGGTCCATGGGTACCTAGCAGTATGACACTACTAGCATCTGGTTACCACACCAGGGTAGTGACTCTTGGTTGCATGGCCAAGAGAAAGGGGGTCTCAACACGAGCCAACCTTCTCATTTCTGTGAAAGTACTTGTGGGTAACACTGCCACCACCGGTCACCACGCTAGGCCAGTGTCCACTGATTAGCTTCTTGAAGAAAAAACAATAATAATAAAGAATAAAAGGCATGAATGGGCTTGGAAAAAATTGCATCTAGGACAGGTGCAACTCGCCTTCTACAAAGGCACCCATAGGTAAATCTTTGCATTCCCTTGCTTTCACTGCACCCATTGTCAGGACGTCCCTTATCCACATCACCCACTTACATGGTTTAGATGAAGTCTTTTCCGGGAACTTTCCTTTTCCAGTGGACACTAGCCCAATAGGACGCCTTGTCACTTTCCCCAAATTTGTATTGCAGGCTTGTATAATGTCTTTGAGCTTTTAACTGGGATAATAGCGGTTTCATGCACATGTTTAATAATATTGATGATGAGATGTCATTGACATTGCTATGATCCCTGTGACTTATGAGCCCATGGAGGGCATAACTGTTGATGTGCAGGATCATGCCCGACGGACAAGTACACATGGGGAGATGATCAGTTCCGACCTCCATGGGGCTGAAGAGCCCACCAGATGGATGCTGAGACCCTAGTAGGGGGCACAGACAGGACAGGGGGGTTAGCACCAGAGAGAAGAAGGACGTCTTGCAAAGGCACCCTGGCAGAGCTTGACCTAGGGGGATTGTCCCCTTTTCAGTGGAACGTTGGCCTTGGAAGGCCTAGGATGTCACCCAGGGGGTTCATGATGTCATCCTTTCTTCATGAGTGTTTTGGCAGATGGACAGGGTAGTTTGGCACGTGTGGCAGCTTGGAGAAGCCCAAGGAGGGCTAATGTCTTGCTTCAGGAGGCTGCATTTTCCCTCAAAGGGGCTAACATCACCCTAGAAAGGGGATGACGTCGTTCTATTGCTTGATTAGGGTTTTAATTTAAACATTTAATGTAAAACAATATGATTTTAGTATTTTGGCCTTGTCGGCCTTTTTATGACCTAAAAAGTAAAATTAGGTCATTGTACTGTATAAATTGAGGGTTTTCACCTTATTTTTTCATCATCTTTCACTCACTCATTAGTGAGGTCTGAAATTTGCGCTATCTTTGGAGTTGTTGGCTGAAATTGTGAGGCGCATTTGTTGAAGGAAGACTTTTTCTTGGCACTTTGGCATTTGTCTTGGTGGAAGGTATTACAACTAGTGTTTTGCTATGTAATTTCTTGGTTAAATGTAAGTGAATTTCTGCAAAACTTCTTGATTGAATGGTTGTAGTGTTATTTTCTTACATTTATTGTTATAATTTGTTGAATCAAACCCTAGGTGACAAGCACACATTGAAGGTCCTTGTCTCATGTCCCTACCAAGGTTTTAGACCATTTTATTTGCTGAAGTGAGATAGAGACTTGCCTTAGCAACACTTTATTCTTTCTTTCTATCCATTTGATTTGTTGAAGAGGATAGAGCCTTGCCATGGCAACACTCCATCCATCTTCCTCTTGCTAGCCGTTTTTCCTATTTGTTGAGCTAAGAAGGAGAAAATGCATAAAGTCCTAGTTCCCCTACACCTTCGTGAGCCGATTTTCCCTGAGGTTTGCCTAGTAAAGCCTTGCTTTAGCAACACGTTGCTTACAAACCCTCTTGTCTTACCTCTCATCAACCTTTTTCAAGCTAGCCGTTGCCATTAACCTAAGGAAGGAGAAAACGCACCAAGGCCTAGTTGCCCTACACCTTGGTGAGTTGATTTTCCCTAGGGTTTCATCCTTGAGGCCTTGCCATATCAACACCTCAAGGTTTAACCCTCTTGTCCTTAGTTTTACCATTATCATTTGATCCTTCAACTTTTGCGTCCTCCTTTTGACTCCATATACCCTAGGAGCGCACCGATCTAAGGCCACATGTGTTGAGTAACTTGATCTTACAAACTTCTAAACACTTTTGAACAAAACCTAACCATACTAACCCTAGCCCAGAGTAATTCTACTAACCCTAGCGTTGTCGTCATCTTTTTGTGCTATAAACACCTTTGTGCAGCATCTATTTGTCTTTAAGCAATTGAATGATTAGCTAAAGCGTTGCTTCAAGTATTATTCATTAATGATTAAATTGCCATTGTTTATTGTGAAGTGCCTTTAGCATTCATTGAGAAGTAATATATATATTGTAATCATTGCTATCCTGCAGACATTGATTTACTTCATCAATTATTGCTTAATTGCTTATTATCAGAAAGTCATTGATTATATGAAGTACTAACCAGCAAGCAAGCTTGCACATATAGTTTTATTGTTGCTTTGTCTCGGGCAGGTGATCCTATTGGTTGTTACTTCCAATTATCTTTATTGGCTATAAGCCGGACTTTCTGATCAGGTGATGACTTGTGAGGGGGATTACTATCACTTAGCCTTGCTAAACCTTTTGCCTTCTCAAAACCCCAGGTCACCGGGGACATCTCCCCTGGGCCTTACCTCCCTAAATAGAAAGAACCTTCCCATCGAGGTGACAGTGGGTGGGATTGGTTCAGTTACGCCAGTTTGACCTCTTTTCATTTGTCTTTTATCCTAACTATAAACTGTGTGATAACAACCCCCACAAGCTAGTCCCTAGCGATTGCCGCCCCCAAACCCCATCCAAGCTATTTCCTGAGAGGCTGCTGCCCCCTAACTCCTCACTCGTGGGGGGAAGTCCCCCCACTAGTACCAAAGGGATTGTGCATGCTTGCATAGTCTACAAGCAAAGAATAGAATACATATCCAACAAGGAGAGCTTCCATCAACATGGGATGCAACATGGAATGGCGTAATAGGCAGCACAAAAATGGGCGAGGTGCCTATTGTCATTCAAACCAAGAGTTGAAACAAAGTCCTCTCCCTCACATGGTTGAGAGATATCTCAAAAAGTGAACGATATCAAGACAAGGGGGATATGCTTTTGGAACAAAAATTGAGAGCCGGGGTTGTCTAAGAAATAAAAAGATATTGCCCCAACATCCTTCCTTAGAGCTACCTAATGGGAAAGGGTAGCAAAGTTATTCAATCCCTCAAGGAATATGACCTTTGGTAAAACAGCTTGCTTTTTGTGTTTTCCAAGGAAGGTGCTACTACACCTTCATTGAATACCTAAGAGATGCCTATCAAAGGTGACAAAGAAGGGCTTTTTAGGCCATCAAAGGAGGCACATCATGTGACCTTAGCAGAGCTACATCGACATGGGAACCCATAGAAGGCAACCCTAAACTGACAAGATCCCTATCATCATCTGAGCTAGGAGTCAAAGTAGTGACTTAGCAATGTTGTCAAGAATATGGCCCATAGGGAGATCCTACAGACCTCAGAATTTCAGGGGACTAGCGTTGAGAATATTTAGCTCTAAGAGATGTTGAAAAAACATTTCGACTTGCACCAAACGAACGGAATGATGAATATGAACTTGAAGAACTTTGGCCTGTGTCATTTGAATGAAGAGACAGAAAGCCACAAACAGATTTGGGAGCGCACAGTACCATAGTGGTTCAGTCTACTCATGCTACAACAATACAAACCCTATTTGCTCTCATCATCTTCCAACGTAATGTGTCATCATGAAATCGAAAACGACGTGCCTTTTGAAAATTGAAGAAATAGTGGGTGTTCCTTGTTGAATAACCATCTATACGTAGTCTCTTGGTTGAAATTCAATGTAGTGGGAAGCTCTGCAAGGCCATAAGGATTAACCCTTTATAAGTATAATTCATCTGGGAAAATATTATAGTGAAGCTGAAGAAAATATAATTTATATCGATTCTTATAGAAAACATAAATTCAATTCCTGCATCTCGTGTTGCCAAAGAAAGGCCTCAAACATATGCATGCGCTATGAAACATACGCACGACTTAAGCTTTTGGCTAGCTCTCGCAACATCATGTGCTTGCATCATAATGCTTGAAATCATTATCGGCTGGATGCATATGATTCCCATGTTCATGCGTTATCCTTGCTTGGCAATTGAGTCCTTGTTGGCTGATCCTCAGTTTAGTTCAACGCTACTTGCAGATATCATGCCATTGCTACTACCTCTGCACATTTATTATCGAATTTGACAGACAATTAGAAGCGGTTATGGGAGCAGTTGGATGATTTGAGCTACAAACTGTGGCTTCATTTCAATAGGGAGTAGAAGGAGATGATGCTCTCCATTGCTAATGAAAGGCATATTTGATGTTGGGTAGTTTTACAAGCAATTCAACATAATATATTATTTTCAATTCAACATAATATATTATTTTCAAGTCAAATGGATACTAACTTTTTTTTAAAGAAATCTTTGCGGAAAATCTTTTGAGTAATTCTCTATGATTTATGGATGGTAAATGAAGTAAATTGCCAATCATGTTAATGGAATCTAATTTAAAAAAATTGAATCCATAACCTCCCCAATTCACAGCAAGAGAATTCTGATTTTGAACTAATTCTCACAACTAAATAGATATTAACTTTTATATATATAATATAATATATTATTTTGAAATTGAATTGAACTTATATAACATAATATATTATTTTGAAATTTATATAAAATATATTATTTTGAAATTGAATTGAACTTATAACTTTAAAAGTTAAAAAAAAGTTAAAACAGTGAACTAACCAACTAAATCTCAAAATTATTTTTGAAATTCCATAGATATTTGACTTTTATATATTATTATATTTCACTTTTATATATTATTTTTAACGAGTGATAAGTACTTAGAAAAACACAAAAACTTTACCATACAGTTTTACTTCCTTTGGCTCAGATGCCAAGTCAGAGTGATAGTTATTCCACCGAGATGCTTGAGACTTGCATCCGACTTTATCCTTTCGAGGCTCATGCCATTTGGAAAGGGAAAACCATAGCTAGAATAAAGCCTTGGTGGGTGACTTAACTTATTATATGTATTTTAAACTAAAAACAGTGAACACTTTTCTATTATATAATGTTGATTGATCAAATTCAGTCAGTGCCTGTACTTTGTTTATTATATGACATTAAAAAAATTCTACAGGACCGAGAGGGAATATCGAGTTTAAATTTCCTCGGAAACATGGTAAAATAACCCACATCCTAGGTGAAGCACATGCTCATTATAAGGTTCTAGATTTATCCATTAAACATGGCATCAGGGACATGAATTTCATCACAATTAAACAATCATAAA
>SNQJ01S0089207.1:33285-50513 GCA_010110895.2 Picea sitchensis
GGTATGATGCACTATTTCTTGGGACAAGAAGTATGGCAGAGGACTAATGTGATTTTCCTCAGTCAAGGAAAATATAGTGGGGATATTAAAGAAGTTTAGTATGACAGAATGTAAATCCATGCCTACATCGATGGTGATGGATTTGAATAAAATGAATGATGATGATTCAAACGAGATTGATCCACAGCTGATTGGATCACTAATGTATCTAGTTAACACCAGAGCCAATATATGCTATGCAGTGAATGTACTTAGTCAATTCATGAGTCATTCGAGACAAACTCACTGAATAGCAGTGAAACATGTATTGATATATCTACGAGGCACAGTTGGATATGGCATGAGATATGCCTCTAGTATAGACTTGAGTTTGCAGGTATATGTCGATTGGGTAAGGAGTGCAGTAGACCGGAAGAGCACGTATGTTTGTTGTTTTACCTTGGGGTTTGCCATGGTTTCTTGGTGCAGCAGAAAACAAAGATCTGTGGCCTTGAGTATCACAGAAGCAGAGTATATAGAATTGAGTGTGATAGTCCGCGAAGCAATGTGGTTTTGCAAACTTTTGATAGACTTATTTGATCATGAGATGGATCCAAATATTCATTGTGATAACCAGAGCTGTGTGAAACTCTCTGAGAACCCTGTGTTTCATGATAGATTGAAACATGTTGAGATAAAATATCATTATATTAGAGACATGGTGCAGACGAAAACAGTACACGTGCAGTATCTTCCTACCCATGAGCAGATTGCAGACATCTTCACCAAATCGCTTGCCAAGATGAAGTTCGAGTACTTCCGTGAGAGACTTGGCCTAGTGGAGAATGCCTCCCTAGATGAGAGGGAGTGTTGATGATTACAGCTGCATAATACATCCTCCAAGACACAGACTGAGTGAGTCGACTTGAGAGAGAGCCCATGAGTTGGGTGTGCCCATGAAATGGGTATGTGGTTCCTCTCTGAGACGGAGATGGAACGTGGTGCCCCTGTGTGGGGTGAGGAAGCCCATGAGCTGGGTGTGTGGTTCCTCTCTGAGATAGATATGGAATGTTGTGTGCCCCTGTGGGGTGAGGAATTCCATGAGATGGGTGTGTGGTTCCTCTCTAAGACAGAGATGGAATGTTGTGTGCCCCTGTGGAGTGAGGAAGCCCATGAGTTGGGTGTGTCATTCTCTCTGAGACGGAGATGAAATGATGTATTGGTCTCCTATGTGCAGAGAGTTGAGATGATGTGATACTCTAGATGATTCTCCTATGAGAAGCAGTGAGAAAGTGATCTGTTGAGTTGGGCGTGCCTGTGGCTGAGCACAAGTGAACGTGATCCTAGTGGTTGAGCACTAGTGAGTGTGATTCTCCTGTGAGATGCAGTGAGAAAGCGATCTTCTGAGTTGGACATGCTTGTGGCTAGCACAGGTGAACGTGATCCTAGTGATTGAGCACTAGTGAGTGTGATTCTCCTGTGAGACGCAGTGAGATAGAGATGTGGACATCCCTATGGTTGAGCACAGATGGATGTGCCCCTAGTGGTTGAGCACTAGTGGGTGTATAAGATCCCTTGCTATATTGTCCAAGAGTCAGACTTACCTGTAACCCTATTTGTGATGTAAAGGGTACAGGTCATCCCCACCATAAAATTAAAGATAATTAATATGGTAATTATTAATTATATTTTGAGTTATTGAGGTCAGCCCTATTGTGCCAATAGACACATCATTTGATGTGATAAGTCTTATATAAATAAAGGTGAATCCCCATTGAGGAAACACACTTAAAATTGTGTCATCTCATGATTTTAGAAGTTGTGGTCTAAAATTATGAGAATTACATCACCCTCTTGTGTGTTAGGTTTGATGATGGTGTGGGAGGTCTTTCTCTTGAAGAATATAGCAAAGGATTGGCTGGGTTTTCTTCCCTTGTTGAGAAGGGTTTCCCATGATACTTCTTGTGTTCTTGTGCATGGTTATTCTTCTTGTGATATTGGGTTGTTGCAATAGTTGTGGTTCAAGTAAAAGCTAAACAAAAAATTTAAAGTAAATGCATGAGTCATAGCTCATTGAAAATTCAACACTTGCAACAACTACCAGATGGATAACAATCAGAACATATAGAAACAAACTTAAAGAAACTCAGAAGAGTTAGATTCGAAGGAAGTCAGAAATCAAAAGGAAACCAGAACATGCTTGTGGCACTTTGTAGAAAGCAAAGAGATATGCAACTGACGAAAGCATGGACTCTCTCGGATGGAAGGAGTTGATCACAGAATTCCAATAGAAGAGCATGCATATTTCTCATTCAGGCATCAAGCTGGGATTAGGAGGGAGCTAATCCCCAATGATATGATCCATTGAAGAAGAACCCGTAAAGACTATGAAGTATCCATCCATGTTCTTCATTGGAAGTAGCAGCCATGATAAGCAACACGTGTTCAATTTGACTCTAGAATAAGAAGCCTTGAATATCCTTGGTTGTCCATCTACATTTATGTTCCTATGGCGGAAGGTTGGAGCTTGTTATCGCACAATTTGTACTTGCCCAAAATCCAAAGGAAAGTGAACAATAGATTGGCGTAACAGGAGGTTGTCCTCCTATCACTGTCACCTAAATAAGACACCTCTTTCTCTTTAGAGGTGAAATCCCAAGGGAGACGTCCCCGATGACCTGGGGGTTCAAGAAGGCAAAGGTAATAATATCAAGAAAAGTTCTTCCTCTCTCTCAAGTCACACTGATTAGAAAGTCCCAAAGGTTTAATAATATGAAGGAAATATATGTTTAAGTTTACCTGCCCAGAACAAGACAACAAGAAAACATTATTTGCAAGTAACAATTGATATTAGTGCTTCGTAAAACCTTGGATTTTGAATAAAAGCAACGTGTTGATATACAAGATGAAGCAAACATAAATTTATAACAATGTATATATGATGATAGCTTCACAATTTATGCCTTAAACAAGCTTCAAAATAACCCAAAATGGTAACCTAGAATTAGCAATATGCTAGCACTTGTCAAAAACTAAGAAGGCAATGCAATAATCAAATTTAACAGTTGTTTTTAGGAGCTTTTACTGTTGTAATATATGGTTGTAGCTTACTTTTGTAACATCGGCAAGAATATTAGTAAGTTAGTATAATCTAGGGTTAGAAATAGTTAGCAAGGAGCTTGAGGTAGATGGTTTGGGGGTTGTTTTCATCAATCAACCAAATATAAGGTACAAACCAGTGTCTTTAGGGTTAATGGAGTCACTTTTTGCAGCAACAATCTTGAAGGAAACAAATGATAATATGTGAACTAAAGACAAGAGGGAGTATGATTAAGGTGTCGGTAACCCAAGGCCTCAATCATCAAACCCTAGAAGGAAAATGGCTACTAGGAAGTAAGTAACCCTAGGCCCTAATGATTTTCCTTCTTCTTTAGCTCAAGCTTGAGATAAATAAAAGCTTGATGAAGCAATGGTGTTAGAGTGCTACAAAGGTAGGGCTCTAGCACATGCTTCAATGGAGATGTCTTCTGGCAAAATCAAGTACTAGGTGAATAGCTATTGAGATAAGGACAATAACATGTGCTTATTCTCCTAGGGTTTTACACTAGCAATTTCATAATCTTTAGTAAATGCAAAGTAAAAGATACCATAACCATTCAAAGAAAGAAGAATTGCAGATTTTCACTTACATTCACCAAGAATAATCTAGCAATATGCCCTAGTTGAAGACTTTCCACCATGAAAATGCCAAAATACACCAAAAGAAGCTTCCTCCAAGAGTTGTGCACCACTTAATTTCAACCAATAAGCCTTAAAGAGGCTGAATTTCAGACCTCACACTTGTGTGAGTGAAAGATGATCCAAAAAATACAAGGGACTTTTCCCTTATTTATACAATTCAAATGACCTTTAACTACAAATTAGGTCAAAAAAGGCCAACATGGCCAGTTACATAAAAAATCCAGTTTTTTACATAAAATTGACAAATTAAACCCTAAAATGTGCAAAAGGGGTGGCATCATGCCCTTCTAGGGTGACGTTGGGCCTCATAAGTGAGACGTTGGCCTCCAGGAGAAAAACATTAGGCCTTCCAAGGCCTCCAGATCATGCCACACATGCCACTTGGAACACAATTGCCTCCATCATGTCCATCTAACGTTGGGTGACGTCAAGGGTCACAAGGGTGACATCAAGGGTCATAAGGGTGACGTCATGGGCCTCCAAAGGCCAATGTTCAAGGGGAAAGGCAAGACCCCCCTGGGTCCATGCCTGCCAAGGTGTCTCTGGTGGAACGTCTTTCTCTCTCTCCGGTATAAGCCTCTGGTATATATCTACCCTTGGGTGGGGTTTCAGCATCCATCTGGTGGGCTTTTAGCCCTATGGAGGTCTGAGCTAATCATCTCCCCATATGTAGCTGTCTGTCGAGTGTGGTCCTGCAGCAACAACAAGTACGCCCTTCATGGGCTCATAAGTCACAGGGATCATAGCAATGTCAATCACATCTAACAATCAAGTTACCCAAGCATGTGCATAAAACCCCCCATTTCTCATACAAGTGCTCAAAGACGTTATGTTATTCTACAAGCCATGTTTGGAGAGGGTTCTAGGATGTCCTATTGGGCCAATTCTCCTTAGGTGTGGGGTGTTTCCAGGTGAAGACCAATCTAGGTCATGTAAGTGCATGAGATGGTGTGGGGATGTTTGGGCAAGGGGTGCAGTGATGACAGGGAAATGTAGGTCTTACCTGTGGGTGCCTCTGAAGAGGCTGAGATGCACCTTGTCATGGATGCAATTGTTTCCTAGCTCATTCACTGTCTTTTTACTTTTTATCTTATTTTTTTTTTCTTTCAAGAGAATAGTTGGGGGACACTGCCCTGGTGTGGTGACCAGTGGTGACAGCGTTATCCACAAGCATTTCATAGATATGAGAAGGTTGGCTCGTGATGAGACCCCCTTTATCTTGGTTATGCCAACAAGAGCCACTACCCTGGCGTGGTGACCAAATGAATAGTAGTGTCATATCGTTACATGCCCATGGACCTAATAGGATGGCTCGTGATGAGACCCCCTATCCACTAACTAGGTCTTGAATTTTATTTTTTGTGGGTCCCTTCTTTTCTTGTTGAGAATCCTTTTATAGCTTTCTCGAGGATCCTTGGGCGAAGCATCTCAAGGTTTTTATCTTTGGCTTTTAACTTTTGCCAGTTACTTTTACCCTCTGGGCCTTTAGCCCCTTCTTCCCACAAGGCAAGGTACAACCCTTACTAGCTTGGCAAACCCAATCCTTGAACCAATGTAGGGGATAGATGAGAGGGAAGATGATGAAAAGTGATACGTATGCAAGGAATGGACGATGACCTTTCATAAACCCACCCAGTGGAAACTCACTCCTAAGGGAACCAACTTGCTAGGGCATTCTGTCATCCCCCCCAGGTATGGACAAGTCAAAAGGAATAAAGTCCAAGCACGCGTCATGAAGCAAAGAAGAATTAAATGCACATATTCAAATGCTTTGAGAATCAGAGTTACACATACCATGATACCCGGACTCATTACCTCATGGAGCAAGACCCACTACTACTTCAGAACCAGGCTGATGGAATGGATATTGTTGTTGCTGACAGAATGGAGGCACTGAAGAAGAAGGATGGGCCCTCCAGGGCTAGGCTCAAGTCAATATGGCTCTCGGTACTCCATGTCTAGGACCTGTGGGCCTCGAGACATAATCTCCTTGGTTATCCCTAGGATAAGGGATAACAGAGCCTTCAGGAAAGAAGGACATATAATATGTAGAAGATTCCATGGACTCCAACATTGAAGATAAACATGAGGAAGAACATAAAGATTCTAAGAAATGAAGAAAAGTCAGAACAACCAATTGAACCAGTTTGAACCCACTAGAAGCAGTCAAGCAAAAGGAATGGAAGGAAGCTACGATGAAGAACAATGTATGTGAGAAATTAAGCATCAATAGATACAAGGCGAGGATCAGGGCTAGAGGGTTCTCCCATTAGGAGGGAGAAGACTGTGATGACAACTTGATCTAGTAACCAAATATACCTCTACCTGAGCCATTAAAGATTGTTCTTCTCAACAGAGTAATTGAAGGAGAAGCGTATGTAGAGCTACCTCAAGGTTTTTGAGGTATACCAGAAAGAGACCCTCGTATGCATATGGAAGAAGACCTTGTATGGATTCAAGCTAACTTGGTTCAGAGCCTCTCATGTACAGTAGAAGTGTGCTGAAAACTTCCTATGACAGAAGAAGTATATTGAAATGGTTCTTCAGAAGTTTGGGATGATGGATTACAAATCCATGGAAAACTCCCATGATGACAGATCTGAAGAAGTTGAGAGACTCTGATCCACTAGACCCGTCTCTGTATCGACAATTGATTGGCTCATTAATGTATTTGGAGAACACTCAGCCGTATATTTTCCTTGTGGGACGTTTGAGCTATGATATACAGATGCATGGATTTATCGATTCAGATTGGGCAGGGAGTGCAGATGACAGAAGAAGTGCTACTTGGATATGTTTCAGTTTGAGCTTTGCCACGATGTTATGGGCTAATGGGAAACATAAGTCTGTGGCACTCAGCACTACAGAAGCAGAGTATATTATAGTTTGTGATGCTTGTACGGAAGCAATGTGGCTTCGTAAGTTGGTTTCTAGGTTGTTTGATCATGTGTTGAATTCGACCGTGATATACTGTGATGATCAGAGCTATGTGAAGCTTCCAGAGAACCTAGTGTTCCATGATAGGTCGAAGCACATTGAGATCAAGCATTATTTTCTACGTGATAAAGTCTAGAGGGGAGAAGTGGTTCTCCAGTATATCTCCACAGATGAGCAGATAACATATATTTTTGGTAAAGCCTCCATCCAAGATGAAAAGATTGCGTACTTAAGGGACAAGTTGGGGCTTGTGGAGACGACTTCCTTATTGAAAAAGGAAGAGATTACTCCCAAGTTGGGAGGGAGCACTAATATGTTATTGATTTATGGGCAGTCATTTTCCAGTTCGGAAAATGGTCCAGGTTGGGCAGTCACCTTCTAGTCCGGAAAGTGACCCAAGGTTTCTAACAGACATGCATTTTCCAATTCGAAAAATGGTCTAGATCGAACAGTCATTTTTGTAATGAAAATGGTTTGATAGATTGTTGATGTACCATAGACAGTGATTCCCCTTATGGTCGGTGTGGGGGAATGGTCTAGGACAGTCATTCTTCTTGGCAGTCACTCTGAGTAGTGGTCAAGGAGAATGGTTCGCCTCATCGGGAAGTCATTCTTTCGAAGTTCACAGTTGTGAGCAGTTTCAGAGAATGGTCCATTTTGGAGGTTGGTGCAGGACAGTAATTTCCATAGGAAATGGTCTGGACAATCATTCCCTAGGGCAGACTCATTCTCTCCAAGTTGCATTGTGATTAGTGCCAGAGGAATGGCCCAGTTAGGTGAATGGTCCAGGTTCAACAATCAGAGATAGGCATTCCCTAGGGAAAACTCATTCTCTCTAGGTTGAGTTATGATTAGTGTCGGAGGAATGGCCCAGTTAGGTGAATGGTCTAGGCTCAAAAATCATGGACAATTATTCTTCTATGCTTGGGAAGAATAGTCTAGATAGCCCATGGTCGATGTTTTACTTTCGCAGGGTAGATGCTCTTCCAGATCTCATAGATGTGAGTGGAAGAATGGCCCAGATGACTCTGTTTATATCATGATATTGTTATGTAGGTTGATATCAGACGATATGATTGTTGTGGAGACTATGTCTCTGGACAGTAGTTGTATGCTACTGTGGTGGATGTGTTCCACTGGTTGTGACTATGTGTCACTAGTTAGTAGTCGTGTGCTACTAGGTGTGGTTGTGTACTATTATGGATAGACACAGTTGTGTTCTATTGAATGGCATTGTTCTAATTTCCATGGAGACTACCACTAGCGTTGGAGATGATTTCCAGCTAGATGGATAGTAAGTGTGTTGATGGATAGACATTCTCCAGGCGGAGGAAAATGGTCCAGGCATGACTAATTACTGGTGGACAGACATTCTCCCTGTGGAGAATGGTCCTGGTTGACAAATTGTTGATGTACCATGGACAACTATTCTTCTAGGACATAYGTCTGGATTAGAAGAATGGTATGTCTCCCTGAGTTCACAGTAGTGACCAAAGTGGAGAGATTGGTATAGGATGAACATTTTYCCCTGAGTTCACAGTAGTGGTCGGAGGGAAAATGGTCTAGGACAATGATTCTTATAGGACATATGTCTAGATTAGAAGAATAGTCCTTGCAACCCATGGCGTGGCTTCCAGTATCTGTTGAAACAATTATTCTTCTAGGACATATGTCCGGACTAGAAGAATAGTTCTTGTATCACTTTGTGGAGTGAGTGACTTATTCAACATCATGCATGATTACTCAGATGGAGTATGGATTCGATAGATGATGCAGTTGATGCTATCAGATGATATTGATAGTGATGATGTTGCTCGTGATTTGATCTACGTGATCATGAGATAGCATGTGTGGTTATGATGATACTACTGGTTGAATGATATGTTTTTGCTCAAGATCATTACCTTTAATACCTCCCTAGCTAGGAGGGAGTGTCAATATTATGGTAGCTATGGGAGGTATTAACCTCCACATATAACCTTTGAGAAGACTAAAATATTCCGAGAAGCAAGAGAAACCCTAAAACGTTGGATAATAACCCTAGGAGACAAGTCGGCTCAAGAGAATATTTAATATTGAGTTATTAGCCTCCAAAAAGAGAAGTTGGCCCAATCAAGTGAGATAGAGTAGTATAAATAGAGGGCGCTAGAGCTCATTTTCCACTCTCTCTCTCACAACTGCATAAGGACTAGTGGTGCGCAAGTTTGGAGAGGGRGTGCAGATGCAATTGCTACAACTGGGATTTTGGCTTATGGTTTGGACTTTCTCTTGGTTATGGTTTGGACTTTCTTAGTTTCTGGTTATTCTCTCTTGGTGTGTTACCCTTGGAGAAAGGTGCACTAGCCTAGGTTGGTTGTTGGTCTGCTACCGGAATTATTTTGTCTGTCAAGGTTAAGGTGCTCGGGGATGGCCTTTGTGCCTATGGTTGGGTGACAATATTGCTATATTGCCTATGGAAAAACGATCACATCCATTTATTTCTAATGGGTTGAGACGAGGAGAAATGATAAACTTTATATAATGTAAATATAAAAATTATTATATTTGGAGTAAGAAGTTAAATTATCATCGAAGGTCATGTCTAGTTTTATGTATAGATTTAAGGTTAGATATTATTTGAAAGTATATGATCACATTGTTGTAACTTAATAATAACAATATAAGATATAAGATATTGACATTTTTGTAAATACTAATTAGGTTGAAATTGTCTTTTAGTCTTAAAGTAAGATCCAAAACTGTTTTTGATTGGCTAAAAGCTTGTCTTCCTCAAATGTAAAGAAACAAGTTAACGGACCAATACCTAAAGACATTTGATAGGAGTGAAAATCTGTTGTTTTATAGGTCACCAACTAGTTATTTTAGATGATGTGTTTTTTTTTAATAATAGTGATGAGTCAATGTACATTTGTAATAGAAACCAATGATAATTGTTTTCACTATCAACTAACAATTTAGTTATAATAGGTTTTACAACCTTAAAATATATATATATATATAAATACTTATAAGAAAAAAGTTCTTTAATTTGAATTTGTTATGATTAAATTTTTAAATTTGAATTTGTTATGGTTAAGTAGTGGAACTTGTCACTCCTATTCCCAAAAATCATTTGTTATTGTTTCTTATTTTGGGGAATAGGAGTGACAAGGTGCATTAAGTAACATTAACAAATTCAAATTTAAAAACTTTTTATTTTACTTCCTAAAACATTAACCAATACCCTTTCGTAGATTTGTCCTGCCGCCTTCCAGGTATTTTGAGTTCTGATGCTCCTGCCCTTCACCCATGGACTTATTCATACTCCACAGATTATCTATAGATTCTTTGAAGTTGTTAAGTTATATTTGAGTTCATAATGGTTTTTCTAACCAAGCAGGAACCACCATCTTGACATTATTTTAAAGCCTGTCAAAAGTTTCAGTCCAGACAAGAGTTGAGACTAAGCTGAGTTAAAGGTTCAAATGCACTAATCCAAATCTAAATAATAATATGATAACAATAGTCTAATAAAAACTTGTAATGCACTAATCCAATTCTAAAGAATGGTCTGATAAAAAGTTGTGAATATATAATGGTTGCAGAAGAAAATCTGCATTTAGAGATATCAAATTCAAAGCATCAGTTCTACAATACAAGGAAATAATATTTCATATCAAATTCAAAGCATCAGTTCTACAATACAAGGAAATAATATTTCAGTTTCATAAAAGTGCTCGACTGATTTTCTCACTACATAATTTCTTCCAAACATAAGAGAAACTATGGGTGATCCCAGACAAATGTAAATCCCTAGCAACTATTACTGATCGATTCATATTTTACTCATGGAAATGGTTTTTGTCATGTGTTGTTCAACCGACGTGACAACAAGATAAGCAAAAGATAACCTTGTAAACCAATTCCCCATACGTTTAACCTAAAAATATAAGATACCTGATATAATATCCATTCCTATATCAGTTATCCTCGTGAACATGTATGTCAATTGCTGTACAAACTTACAAAGTTACATATTGCAATATAAATTAGCCGCCGGTTGCATCAGATGTGCCAATCAAGTAGCATTTTCACCTTCGCTTGTTTGATGTTGTTGGTTCTCAATGAGAATTTCCACTCTCTGCATTACCAAGTATTTTTGTAAGGTAACTGACACATATACACTCATAATCATCAATTTAAGTAAACAATAATTTATTTACGAGAAATAAGTCTCAGAATTACTACATATCCCAACACAAGCAAGAAACAAAGAAGAGAGGTAGGCTATCATGTCTAGTAGTGAAACCTTGACTGAATTCTCAACTTCTTCCAGCTTCTGCAAAAGTATTTCCCCAGAGGCGGGCTCACAGGAATTCAACTCTTCAATGCGATTAACAGGAGACATCTGCATTACCATCTCATCAAACATACAATTAAGAGGATATATCTCCATATAAAGGTGGAAAAAAATCATCGGGAAACATAGTAGTAGATTACTCTACTCCACCATAGACCAATACATTGCAATTCCTAACCTGCCAAGATGCTGGGCCAGATCCACCATATAGCCGCCCCCGATTTCTAGAACTGCGAATTTCAGAGCTAAAAGTTGGCAACTCTTCATCCTTAATAGGAATCGCCAAGCTAGTGATCTTATTAGTAACACGTTCTTTTCTTAAGCTTGAGGCTGTCATAAGAACCACCTGGGCACAGCAACAACAACTTGATCTATCCGCTATACGTAAATACAGACAGGAAAGCTTCTTAAATGACAAACTGAAGCCTTACCTTTCTGAAATGCTTAGGGTTTACAACTCCTGCAATTTGAGCATCGTCAACAGAAAGTGGGCGTCTTAAACCTGCATTTTCTATTCTAATGGAAAAAATGCCAAAAGCAGATTGCAAGCACCCTGTACAAGCGAAGCAGTAAATGTTAATACTTATGGTGTAAATTGTTAGTGAAAGGAAAGGTGACATTATGGAAAACTTGAAAAAAAAAAGGATTTATTCAAAATAATATTTTGGTCAAATTTATGTTCATTGGCACTGCCTTGCCCAACATAGTATCAACTATATTTTCTATTCTAATGGAAAAAATGCCAAAAGCAGATTGCAAGCACCCTGTACAAGCGAAGCAGTAAATGGTAATACTTATGGTGTAAATTGTTAGTGAAAGGAAAGGTGACATTATGGAAAACTTGAAAAAAAATAGGATTTATTCAAAATAATATTTTGGTCAAATTTATGTTCATTGGCACTGCCTTGCCCAACATAGTATCAACTATGTTTATGATTGTTTAATTGTGATGAAATTCATGTCCCTGATGCCATGTTTAATGGATAAATCTAGAACCTTATAATGAGCATGTGCTTCACCTAGGATGTGGGTTATTTTACCATGTTTCCGAGGAAATTTAAACTCGATATTCCCTCTCGGTCCTGTAGAATTTTTTTAATGTCATATAATAAACAAAGTACAGGCACTGACTGAATTTGATCAATCAACATTATATAATAGAAAAGTGTTCACTGTTTTTAGTTTAAAATACATATAATAAGTTAAGTCACCCACCAAGGCTTTATTCTAGCTATGGTTTTCCCTTTCCAAATGGCATGAGCCTCGAAAGGATAAAGTCGGATGCAAGTCTCAAGCATCTCGGTGGAATAACTATCACTCTGACTTGGCATCTGAGCCAAAGGAAGTAAAACTGTATGGTAAAGTTTTTGTGTTTTTCTAAGTACTTATCACTCGTTAAAAATAATATATAAAAGTGAAATATAATAATATATAAAAGTCAAATATCTATGGAATTTCAAAAATAATTTTGAGATTTAGTTGGTTAGTTCACTGTTTTAACTTTTTTTTAACTTTTAAAGTTATAAGTTCAATTCAATTTCAAAATAATATATTTTATATAAATTTCAAAATAATATATTATGTTATATAAGTTCAATTCAATTTCAAAATAATATATTATATTATATATATAAAAGTTAATATCTATTTAGTTGTGAGAATTAGTTCAAAATCAGAATTCTCTTGCTGTGAATTGGGGAGGTTATGGATTCAATTTTTTTAAATTAGATTCCATTAACATGATTGGCAATTTACTTCATTTACCATCCATAAATCATAGAGAATTACTCAAAAGATTTTCCGCAAAGATTTCTTTAAAAAAAAGTTAGTATCCATTTGACTTGAAAATAATATATTATGTTGAATTGAAAATAATATATTATGTTGAATTGCTTGTAAAACTACCCAACATCAAATATGCCTTTCATTAGCAATGGAGAGCATCATCTCCTTCTACTCCCTATTGAAATGAAGCCACAGTTTGTAGCTCAAATCATCCAACTGCTCCCATAACCGCTTCTAATTGTCTGTCAAATTCGATAATAAATGTGCAGAGGTAGTAGCAATGGCATGATATCTGCAAGTAGCGTTGAACTAAACTGAGGATCAGCCAACAAGGACTCAATTGCCAAGCAAGGATAACGCATGAACATGGGAATCATATGCATCCAGCCGATAATGATTTCAAGCATTATGATGCAAGCACATGATGTTGCGAGAGCTAGCCAAAAGCTTAAGTCGTGCGTATGTTTCATAGCGCATGCATATGTTTGAGGCCTTTCTTTGGCAACACGAGATGCAGGAATTGAATTTATGTTTTCTATAAGAATCGATATAAATTATATTTTCTTCAGCTTCACTATAATATTTTCCCAGATGAATTATACTTATAAAGGGTTAATCCTTATGGCCTTGCAGAGCTTCCCACTACATTGAATTTCAACCAAGAGACTACGTATAGATGGTTATTCAACAAGGAACACCCACTATTTCTTCAATTTTCAAAAGGCACGTCGTTTTCGATTTCATGATGACACATTACGTTGGAAGATGATGAGAGCAAATAGGGTTTGTATTGTTGTAGCATGAGTAGACTGAACCACTATGGTACTGTGCGCTCCCAAATCTGTTTGTGGCTTTCTGTCTCTTCATTCAAATGACACAGGCCAAAGTTCTTCAAGTTCATATTCATCATTCCGTTCGTTTGGTGCAAGTCGAAATGTTTTTTCAACATCTCTTAGAGCTAAATATTCTCAACGCTAGTCCCCTGAAATTCTGAGGTCTGTAGGATCTCCCTATGGGCCATATTCTTGACAACATTGCTAAGTCACTACTTTGACTCCTAGCTCAGATGATGATAGGGATCTTGTCAGTTTAGGGTTGCCTTCTATGGGTTCCCATGTCGATGTAGCTCTGCTAAGGTCACATGATGTGCCTCCTTTGATGGCCTAAAAAGCCCTTCTTTGTCACCTTTGATAGGCATCTCTTAGGTATTCAATGAAGGTGTAGTAGCACCTTCCTTGGAAAACACAAAAAGCAAGCTGTTTTACCAAAGGTCATATTCCTTGAGGGATTGAATAACTTTGCTACCCTTTCCCATTAGGTAGCTCTAAGGAAGGATGTTGGGGCAATATCTTTTTATTTCTTAGACAACCCCGGCTCTCAATTTTTGTTCCAAAAGCATATCCCCCTTGTCTTGATATCGTTCACTTTTTGAGATATCTCTCAACCATGTGAGGGAGAGGACTTTGTTTCAACTCTTGGTTTGAATGACAATAGGCACCTCGCCCATTTTTGTGCTGCCTATTACGCCATTCCATGTTGCATCCCATGTTGATGGAAGCTCTCCTTGTTGGATATGTATTCTATTCTTTGCTTGTAGACTATGCAAGCATGCACAATCCCTTTGGTACTAGTGGGGGGACTTCCCCCCACGAGTGAGGAGTTAGGGGGCAGCAGCCTCTCAGGAAATAGCTTGGATGGGGTTTGGGGGCGGCAATCGCTAGGGACTAGCTTGTGGGGGTTGTTATCACACAGTTTATAGTTAGGATAAAAGACAAATGAAAAGAGGTCAAACTGGCGTAATTGAACCAATCCCACCCACTGTCACCTCGATGGGAAGGTTCTTTCTATTTAGGGAGGTAAGGCCCAGGGGAGATGTCCCCGGTGACCTGGGGTTTTGAGAAGGCAAAAGGTTTAGCAAGGCTAAGTGATAGTAATCCCCCTCACAAGTCATCACCTGATCAGAAAGTCCGGCTTATAGCCAATAAAGATAATTGGAAGTAACAACCAATAGGATCACCTGCCCGAGACAAAGCAACAATAAAACTATATGTGCAAGCTTGCTTGCTGGTTAGTACTTCATATAATCAATGACTTTCTGATAATAAGCAATTAAGCAATAATTGATGAAGTAAATCAATGTCTGCAGGATAGCAATGATTACAATATATATATTACTTCTCAATGAATGCTAAAGGCACTTCACAATAAACAATGGCAATTTAATCATTAATGAATAATACTTGAAGCAACGCTTTAGCTAATCATTCAATTGCTTAAAGACAAATAGATGCTGCACAAAGGTGTTTATAGCACAAAAAGATGACGACAACGCTAGGGTTAGTAGAATTACTCTGGGCTAGGGTTAGTATGGTTAGGTTTTGTTCAAAAGTGTTTAGAAGTTTGTAAGATCAAGTTACTCAACACATGTGGCCTTAGATCGGTGCGCTCCTAGGGTATATGGAGTCAAAAGGAGGACGCAAAAGTTGAAGGATCAAATGATAATGGTAAAACTAAGGACAAGAGGGTTAAACCTTGAGGTGTTGATATGGCAAGGCCTCAAGGATGAAACCCTAGGGAAAATCAACTCACCAAGGTGTAGGGCAACTAGGCCTTGGTGCGTTTTCTCCTTCCTTAGGTTAATGGCAACGGCTAGCTTGAAAAAGGTTGATGAGAGGTAAGACAAGAGGGTTTGTAAGCAACGTGTTGCTAAAGCAAGGCTTTACTAGGCAAACCTCAGGGAAAATCGGCTCACGAAGGTGTAGGGGAACTAGGACTTTATGCATTTTCTCCTTCTTAGCTCAACAAATAGGAAAAACGGCTAGCAAGAGGAAGATGGATGGAGTGTTGCCATGGCAAGGCTCTATCCTCTTCAACAAATCAAATGGATAGAAAGAAAGAATAAAGTGTTGCTAAGGCAAGTCTCTATCTCACTTCAGCAAATAAAATGGTCTAAAACCTTGGTAGGGACATGAGACAAGGACCTTCAATGTGTGCTTGTCACCTAGGGTTTGATTCAACAAATTATAACAATAAATGTAAGAAAATAACACTACAACCATTCAATCAAGAAGTTTTGCAGAAATTCACTTACATTTAACCAAGAAATTACATAGCAAAACACTAGTTGTAATACCTTCCACCAAGACAAATGCCAAAGTGCCAAGAAAAAGTCTTCCTTCAACAAATGCGCCTCACAATTTCAGCCAACAACTCCAAAGATAGCGCAAATTTCAGACCTCACTAATGAGTGAGTGAAAGATGATGAAAAAATAAGGTGAAAACCCTCAATTTATACAGTACAATGACCTAATTTTACTTTTTAGGTCATAAAAAGGCCGACAAGGCCAAAATACTAAAATCATATTGTTTTACATTAAATGTTTAAATTAAAACCCTAATCAAGCAATAGAACGACGTCATCCCCTTTCTAGGGTGATGTTAGCCCCTTTGAGGGAAAATGCAGCCTCCTGAAGCAAGACATTAGCCCTCCTTGGGCTTCTCCAAGCTGCCACACGTGCCAAACTACCCTGTCCATCTGCCAAAACACTCATGAAGAAAGGATGACATCATGAACCCCCTGGGTGACATCCTAGGCCTTCCAAGGCCAACGTTCCACTGAAAAGGGGACAATCCCCCTAGGTCAAGCTCTGCCAGGGTGCCTTTGCAAGACGTCCTTCTTCTCTCTGGTGCTAACCCCCCTGTCCTGTCTGTGCCCCCTACTAGGGTCTCAGCATCCATCTGGTGGGCTCTTCAGCCCCATGGAGGTCGGAACTGATCATCTCCCCATGTGTACTTGTCCGTCGGGCATGATCCTGCACATCAACAGTTATGCCCTCCATGGGCTCATAAGTCACAGGGATCATAGCAATGTCAATGACATCTCATCATCAATATTATTAAACATGTGCATGAAACCGCTATTATCCCAGTTAAAAGCTCAAAGACATTATACAAGCCTGCAATACAAATTTGGGGAAAGTGACAAGGCGTCCTATTGGGCTAGTGTCCACTGGAAAAGGAAAGTTCCCGGAAAAGACTTCATCTAAACCATGTAAGTGGGTGATGTGGATAAGGGACGTCCTGACAATGGGTGCAGTGAAAGCAAGGGAATGCAAAGATTTACCTATGGGTGCCTTTGTAGAAGGCGAGTTGCACCTGTCCTAGATGCAATTTTTTCCAAGCCCATTCATGCCTTTTATTCTTTATTATTATTGTTTTTTCTTCAAGAAGCTAATCAGTGGACACTGGCCTAGCGTGGTGACCGGTGGTGGCAGTGTTACCCACAAGTACTTTCACAGAAATGAGAAGGTTGGCTCGTGTTGAGACCCCCTTTCTCTTGGCCATGCAACCAAGAGTCACTACCCTGGTGTGGTAACCAGATGCTAGTAGTGTCATACTGCTAGGTACCCATGGACCTAATAGGTTGGCTCGTGATGAGACCCCCTAT
>SNQJ01S0089208.1:0-33275 GCA_010110895.2 Picea sitchensis
ATTAATATACATGGGTAATTCCCCCTTGGAACCCTCTTGGCCAATATATTAGACCCTCTCCTCTATTGTGGATTAATTTATCCCCCATCTATTTCCATGTCCCCTTACCATCTGGCATCACATTTTATTATTAAAAGATAGAAATACAATTCACATGTTACATCACTTGGTCTTAGCCACATATTATATCTACATTAAGAATTAATTAAACTGGGGATTATAGTGGGGATGTTACATACCCCCTCCCCTACAATTGTACATCATACTCAGTGCACACAATGTCGATATACATATATGAAAATCTACATCAAATACTTTGAAAATAAAATTCTATAATTTTACATATCCAACAATAGTTCCAACCATAATCTCTTATTCCTCTCAACTCGCTGACCCAAGGAGTGCACCATTCATTTATCAGGTCTAATCCAAGGTAGGTACCATCTGTTTATCAGGATTAACCCAAGGAATGAGCCATTCTTTTATCAAGGTCCCCAATGTAGTTGGCTAGGACTCTGAGATGTGGTTCCAGAACTCTAGCTACTCAAAATGGAGCCTTGCATTATGTTTTCTTCAAAATTGTCAAAAAATTGCAGGTATTCTTCCCACATGTTTTATTCATGCTCTCATGTAGCATATTCATGACCATAGTAGGTCCATTGAACCTTTACCATCCCTATGGATTTTTTCTTGAGCACTTTGACTTTGTAGTCCAGGATGCGTACTGGTTCCACTCACAAATCCCCTTCATGCTCCACCTAGAGCACATTACAATCAATTATGTGGTTAGGGTAAAGAACATATTTCTTTAATAATGAAACATTAAATACATTATGAACTCTCATGGATGTAGGTAATGCTAACAAGTATGCAGCTGGCCCTATCTTCTCTAATATTTCAAACGACCCATAATATCTTACTGTTAACTTCATGCAACTTCCTAATCTTAGTGAACTTATTTTTGCCTTCACTTTTAAGAACACATGTTCACCCACTTTGAAATATATAAACACTTTTTTCTTTTCTTCATAACGTTTCTACCTATCCTAGGAATATTTTAAATTCTACTTGATCTTTACCATATTCTCTTCAATTTCCTTTAGCAAATCTATCCCAATAACTACTATGTTTGTTGGATTATCCCAAATCACTGGAGTGTTACACTTCCTGTCATACAATTCTTCAAATGAGCTCATTTTCATTGATTCATGATTGTTATTGGATTTATCGGTAAATGCAGACATAAACTGATCTCCCTAGATACACCTAGATCTAGAACAAAACAAGATAGAACATGACACTTTCCCTAAGCTCTAATCATTGAATTTACTATCAAACAAGAGACGAGCGAAATACTGTGTAAATATCACTTCCTCATGTCATTTTTGTCCTTGCTCTACTCCGGTGCTCCTGTGATATTGGAACTGCAAGAGAACACAAGCCAACTAAAGTGAAAGCAACAATAGTATATTCAATGAAATCTTATGCATGTGATCAATGAGTCATACAATAAAACGATAATGGTTTTATGGGAAAGAAACATGCCACTGCATTATATTAAGTAAAAGTGGAAGATACAACCAAAAGCCTTGATTTTGCAAGGTCCCCTTTCAGTGGCCCTTTTCTCCAACACACACACTTTCTCCAAGCTTGAATGAAGAAGATCCACAATGACTTGATGAACTAAAATGAATCCATCAAGCATGAACTGAAGTAGAATTCCTCATACAATTATTAGCCTATTCAACCTTCATTAACCTTAGCCTATTCAACCTTCATTAAACTTAGCCTTTTCCATGAGAAATCCCTCTTTATATAGGGGAAAGACAGATGGTTAAATATATTAGGATGATCCCACCAAATCAGAGAAGCGAGTAGGATCCCAACCATACAGATGCCACCTCATATTCTAGAATATCCCATTCTATAACTTTCATGAAGTTCGACCTTTTATTAGTCTTTTAGCATCGCCGCACCCTATCTATAGGATAGCCTATGGAGACGCCGCAAACTAGTTTCATGGCAAAGTGCAGCGATCAAGCATCGCCGCATCCTGCATATAGTGTAGCCTGTGGCGATATTCTTTAATAGGGTTTTTTAGAAGAGAAAGCTAGTCACTTTTCCCATGAAGGAAGGATCTTTTGGGAACATGAACACATGTTGTAAAAGGATCACTGGGGTGACCAAAATAATGTGTAACATAATTCCCCCCAAAGTATGAGGATGGAACTTGTGACAATTGAAATACTTTGTAGAATGTGTGTGTGTCATAAACAAGGAGCGCACCAATCAAGAACCTTCAAAAAATCAAGCATCTGCAAAATATCATACTATTTATGAGGTAGGCATTCCCATTCTCAGACTACAAGTGATTTAAATCATAAATGTCATTCATGGCCACCAATCATACACTGTGGATCCATGTCATCAAGATTCTACATAGCCACCAAGAATAAATTGTGGATCTATGCTCTAGAAAACTCAAATTCGTACATAGCCACGATAAATACAAAGTGGATCTACATGTCAATACAAATCATGAATACTCCATCACAACCTAGACTGAAATGGTAAGATCTAGGGTCTTCAATTATGTCGTTCTTAAGTACGAATATAGCCATGTGATTACAGGTGTTGAAGTCGAACATGGTAGAAACCACTTGATTACAGGTCATTTATGAAAACCATTAACAAGTGCGAGGGAAATCACCATTGATGTCAATGACTCCCAAGGTACCTTAGTACAATCCGACAAATGAAAATAAATGAGCTGAAGTCGATCACTCGATGGAATCTCTCAATCAGAGGTCAATGATGTGAACCCACTGTCGAAACAGAAGAAACCTTCCATTGAGGCATGCAGGCTCTAAGGTACTAAATGATTTCTAAGTCTTGTCCCTGGATAATGAGTTGAATTCGATAGGAAAAGACTCGTCACATGAGGGCCTTGATGTATCCCCCATCAATGACACGAAATAAGTAACATATTTTAGGTAGATCAAAGTATGAAAATTATTTGAAACTGACACCGAGAAGGCTGACATGGTAGGAATTTATAACTGCAGATGGCTGACTCAATATAGGGCTTGTTTACGGTTGGAATTCTATTGAACATATGAATGACATGACAATGGTCTTGGCAGCATTGACTCAAGGACAAACCAAGATATGAACTTGCAGAAGGCCAAAAAAGAGACAAATGGATCTCCCAACCTGAATACAATGATAAAGGGGGTGTCATGTTCAAGAGAGACTATTACTGCCACTAACACAAATACAGAGACACATTTCTTTCCCAAATTTTACCCCACCATTTCTGGCGAGTACCTCTTTATTTTTACGCAAGATTGAGGAGGATAGAATATGCTTGTTGATGTAAGCTCATCCTTCAGATGAGTCCATCAGAGTATTTTTAACAAACCCTAAGAAAGAGTGGTTTGGTCCCATATGGGTATTTCAATGTTTGTCTAACGAGTCCAAAGAGAGAAAACTCAGGTGTTTTTCATGTTTAGAGAGTCTGAAAAACACTTAAAGAAAACTCCACAAGGTCCTTTTTCGTAAATTAATCTGACGAGACTGAAAAAGTGATAATCTACTACTCGTTAGATTTTTTCTTCAAATACTTTTACGAGCGTGAAAAGAACAAAGTTTCTCGGAAATATTTTCATGTTTAGAGAGTTTGAAAAGAGCTTAAAGTGAACTCCAGGGGGTTTCCTTTTTTTGTGTAACCTTTACAAGTCCGAAAAAGTGATAAAAGTCTACTCGGTTGTGTTCTCATTGATTTATGAGCACGAGAACGAACAAATATTGAGCTCAAGGTTTTTTCTGAAAAACCCAAAAAGTATCTGTACATGCGACAAATGTAAAAACAAACCAAAAAATGTATCTATGTTTCATCGTTTTCACTCCTAGATTTATCACCTGTGAAAAATCAAACACTTGCAATGATGTTAGAACTTTAGGGTTTAGGTGGAATGCATAAAATAATATAAAATATAAATGGAAAAGTGAAAAAGTTAATAAATATGGGTAAACTTCTTTTCACCATTCCATTGTTATTACACCCAAACTTTGTTCCAAAACCCCCATTTTACCTCAAACTTCCATTGCGGATTGCAGGAGGCACAATTGATCATTTGGAAAATGGTCACCGCTAAACAGGTAATCTTCTTGTCCTCTTCACTTTCCATGGATTATTTTTTGTTTTTATTGGTTAGAAGTCGATTTTTGGGCTGAATTTGTGAGGGTATTTGCAAGTAGAGGTTGTCGCAAGTGCCTTGTATCATTCTCTGTGGTGATCTAGGATCGCCGCAAGAAGCCTAATGGATGGCCTGTGGTGATTCCGCATTGTGTGGATGACCTCGCCCATGACGTGTGCAACTCAATTTTTTTTTAAGGACGTTTGGCCAATAAAAAATCTTCAGGGAGGCAAATAAAGATGCTAATCTCTCCTTGTGGTTCCAATGCAGGTTTTCAATGGTCAGAATGTTGGAATGGAGGGAGAGAGAGCACAAGGATGAATATTACTTCGTCAGGAATGAGCCGAGAATGGTAAATTCCCTCTGGAAGTTTGGATTGCTAAAATTCTTCAATATCGAGGGCATGAGGGCCCAGTTGAGGTTGCTTGAATATTTAGTTCACATGTGGGATGTGGACCTGCAGGTATTTCATGTGGGAGTTCACATACTCGCTCTAGATATCAAAGATGTCTATTTTTTGATGGAGTTTTCTTGCTGCGGACCCCATGTGAATTTGACCGGCAGTAGGGGTGGCATGCTACCGATGAATGAGTATATTCATCGACATTGTGTACCAGAGGCTGAGAGACATAGAGACAAGGTCTCTATTAGGGATGTCCGGGACTTGCCCCTACAGACCTTACTTTTCACCATCACATGTATGGTAGGGAGCGCATCTCCCCATATGGCTCTTCAGAGATAATTTTAGTATGAAGTGGAGTGCATTGAGCCTCGAGTCTTTAACTGGTGTGATGGGGTTCTCAGAAGCATGAAAAAACAGTTGACCAAGTGTAGGAAAGGTGAACTAAAACAGTTCAGATATGGATCGATTTTGGTGTCCTTATTCCTTGAGAGGGTTCCACACTTGCACCTATAGGTAGAGTGGGGAATACCAGCCCCACGGGATCTAGGAATGAAGAGGTGGTGTGACCTCATGGCTCGGCATGTAACTGGCCCCATCGTCAAGTATAATGACATTTTCTTTGATTGGTTGAGGCCTGTTAGATGACTACGCATATGTAGCCTTAGACTTCAGAGGTGATCGAAACTTGGTTCTTCTTGAAGTTTCTCAGTGGAGGAACATTGGTAAGAAGTGCATTTTTTTTTTAATAATGTTTTTGTGATTTTTATGTCTTTTATGTCTTTAATCCGATGAATAATCAAAAAACTCTTTGACGATGTAGATGTGGGACCTCATCAACCTCCAGGTTCTTCTCCCATTCATAGGTGAGGAGAGAGAGTCGAGTGTTATAACCCTAAATTGCACCTTACATGCATACCTAGCATCAGGCCATCTTACTTGCCATTTTTGCCAAGCTATCACTGAAATATCTTCTTAAAAAACATTATTTTTGAAGATGTACGTGCCCTCCACCATTAATGTCCGCGTAAGTATGCTCAATGCACCACTACAACCCCTGTATGTACGCTAACTTCACTATTAAATCCCTCATACGTATGCTAACTTCACTATTAAAGCCCGTGTATACCCACAAAAGTTGCAAAAAATAAAAAGTTGCAAGGGGATACGGGCTTTTGGGTAGTTTCCTAACCAATTAACCGCCCATAGCCTGTCACCCAACCGAATAACTATATTTTTGACATATAAAATAAGGTGTTGGGGTCCCATTCCTACAATAATCATGAAAGCAGTGAAACTCTTCGCATTCCATAATCCCCCCTTGCCCCAATAATTTGCAGCCACATTGTGAGTTTTGAGCCAGAATCCCTTATTCTAGCCTTTTTCCTCCATTCCTAGCCAAATCCATTTCCTAGCGAGATCTGAAGAGGAGAAATATACGTGGAAGAAGTTGGATCTTGGTGAAGAGGAACCCAGGACTGGGTTCGAGGAGCAGTCGTCGATCTCATTTTGTAAGTGACTTTGTGAGATTAATATAAAGAAGTACTTTTTTCGTCCCGACAAATGATGAGTTCAATATTTATGTCTGATTTACATTTTTTTATGGCATCTAATCCACTAATTCATATATAGAATGAATGTTCGTAGTTTCTCGTTTGTATTTTGGTGAATGCAGGTCGACCTTGGGAGGATATTTGCAGTTGAGGAACAATTGAACACAAAGGGATCAACACCAGATGCAGAGTTTAAGGTAAGACTACCAGATCCCTATACTTTGTACTTTATGCATGAATGTGGGGTATTGTCGAGATAGTTGTTAAAAGTAGGAGACTTTAGAAGGTTAGTTCTTCCTGCACTTTAGATCCCTAGTGTAGTCTGTAGGGGGGTTTTCCCACTATAGAAGAATTGGCGACTGTACTGGGGAACCCTATAGGGTTTTTAGGGGATATATTTTGGGTATTTTAATTGGTTTGTTTACATGTTTTGAGTTTTCTGTAAGTTTATGTGTCTTTGAGGGATTTTGGTCTGCCATACCAGTAATCCCTACCTTGTCTGCTTTGAAAGTTAGTTTTATTTTCAGGAAGTTACAGAGGTTTACATGGCCTGCAGTGGATCTTCATGCGTACATACACGCCCTACCTTTGGACAACCCACGTACATACGCAGGCTGCTGAAGTATCAGTTGTGTGCCTGCGTCAGGAAAATATTTTTTCAAGAAGAGGCAGTCATCCTCTTACCTGATTGAAGTCATACTTCTCAAGGGTTTTCTTGATCTAGTCCTGGTCTCTGTTGTTATAGTCTTTAAGCCTAGGTTTGACGTCAGTTTTCTTGTCTTTAAAAAAAAATAAAAAAATTCTTGTGTTTCCTAGCTTTTTAAACTTATTTTTAGCTTGAAATTTTGTTATTTCAGTTTCTTTTAGAATCTTTTGTTATTTCTTCTTTGAATGGAAGAAAATAAAAAAAACTTAGTTTGTTAGATCTCTTTCTTTCTTGGCATTTGCTTTGCATTGTTTTTTGAAAAAGAAAATTAAATTAGCATAGCGTTGTGTTTTCTTCTAATTTTAAAAGAATTTCAAAAGAAAAATAAGAAAGACAATCATTATTTGCCAGTGTTAATGTAAGTTTCATCATTTTTCGCAAGAGTCTTAACAACATCAGTTGCACTAACACACCCATTTTGAGTAAATCAATCCTTAAAAAGAATGTTAATCTAAAATTAACTAGACTTTTTATGTTTGTAGGGTCGATCAACTAGTTTACGGTTAGGGCCTTGAATTAGGCTGGAGAGGAAACTCTTCAAGGATGTTAAATCAAACATTGGAGTATGATATAGGGAGTGTTAAAGTCCAGTAAACATGAAATTTATCTAGGACCCCTCTCTAACATAGTGTCTAAACACAAGGTCATGTGCGGAAAGGTAGTGAAGATAACCCCTCCAAAGCCAGACCAAGCGTAGTGAGGAATGCATATAGAGGACTTGTCTTGGGATCCCGTTGATCGCATTTTCCACGGAGCTTCGTGGGTCTCAAATAAATTTGAGGTCCTCAGTCATCTTCCAAAACGATTTCTTTTGATACCCTCGATAGGTTTCGGGTTTGATACCCTGCTCATTGCGGTCCACCCGATTGTCGATTGTACCCGCCTAGTGATTGTTCGCGATCTGACAACCTAGTTTCCTTTATTTTAGGGACTTACATAGGTGACTGCAGGGGTATACCGCAGTACCTGGGGCATATGCCAGGCCACACTTTGTAGAGTATACTTGGAGGTTTCTTCCGTGTTCGAGTTGCACTTGCACCGGTAAGTTGCTCTAGTGTTGGTTGGCGTAACTATTCTTCCTACTAGATAGTTGTCTGCTTGATTTTCCTTTAGGAAATTTTAGTGTGTGATCTGTGCTCCTTATATTTACATAGTGAGTTATTCAGTAATTGCTTTGGGTCTTTGACCTAGGGTGTCAGAATGCCCACTCCGTCGGCGTGAGGACGTTTTGGTCTTCCTCTTAGAAACGTGGAGCCACCTCTTTATAGGCGTTGCTTTGATAACACTGATTTTCCAGATTCAGTGTGTGAGACTTTTACGGACTTGAACGATCCCGCAAGGAGAGATCTTATGCATAAGATATTCATGGCTAAAGTTTCGGATGATACCAACCAAGGAATCCCTTCACAAGGGGATTCTTGTGCTTTTTCTCTCTTTGGAAACATTGGTGTCCCTCTCATGGCCACTTTGTACATTCATGGGTTGAATGTGGGACTACCGGTTTGGTTGGGAACCATTCCAAATGTCCCGAATGGTATTTATGATTCTCAGTTAAGTACCTTATGTCATGGGCATAATGTTGATATTCCTTCATCAACAAAGTCTTCTCGTCTTCTCCTCCTCCTTCTCCCGCCTCTGGTGAAAGTACAGTTACTAGTAACCAGAAGTCTAAACGAAGTAGAAAGAGGAAGAATAGGAAGAAGAAATCACCAACCTATGTGAGTCATGTTGGAGATAGGTCGTCAACCTCTACAAGTCACGTTGAAGACTAACACCCAGTGTCTGAAAGTCATGCTGGGGGGAAAAACCCAGCCTCTACAAGTCATGTTGGGGGGAAACGTCCAATCACTGCTAGTCATACTGGAAATAGGTCTGTGTCCTTTGTGAGTCATGTTATCGACCTATCACCCACCTCTTCAAGTCATGTTGGAGATGTGAAACCAACCACTTCCAGTCATGTTGGGGGAATTTATTTTGTTGAGAAACCTATACGAATAAGACATAAGCCTAAGTTCCCTTGTAAGATTTGCAAGGGAGATCACCTTACTCATTTATTCCCTAGCCTTCCAAAGGTACGAAGATTGTGGTCCCTGTCTACAAGCTCTTCTGATTCTGAGTCTTGTGAGGTTTCCTCATAGTCTATTCAGCCATTGGTTCAGAAAGTGGTCACGTCGATGTAGTTATCGGCTGATCCCACTCCTCTTTTGGGGGGTGAGGTGCCTTTATACCATTTAGTCTCGTAGCCTATTAAACCATTGGTTGAGAAATTTGTCACGTCGATGCAATCAATGGCTGATTCCATTCCTCTTTTGGGGGGTGAGGTGCCTTTAGACCATGTAGTCTCGCAGCCTATTCAACCATTGGTTGAGAAAGTGGTCATGCCGATGCAGTCTTCGATTGATCCCACTCTTCTCTTAGAGAGTGATGTGTCTACCCACTATGTTTTTAGCATTTCCAGTTTAGTACTTTCAGAACAAGGGGGAATTCTGCTCATTTTGAGCACACCCCCTTCAAGACCTAGGATGGTCTTCTTTGATTGGTATGATCTTGTTGAGCCTCACCTTCCTTCTTCTGCACCTTTTCAAATAAGGGTTGAATTTAATTCAACAAACATGTATCGATGTATTGTGGATGAAGGAGCCTCCGCAAGTATTTTATCCTCCTCAGTTTGGAAAGTCTTGGGATCTCCCGAGCTTGTGTCTTCTTCGCATGAGTTGTTGGCTTTTGATAGACGTCCTAGTGAATATTTGGGGATTCTTCCTCAGTTTCGTATCTCATTAGGTGGGAATATTGTGCTTGTCGATGTTATAGTGGTGCAAGGCACGTTAGATTTCAATATGCTTCTCGGGCATGATTATGTGTATGCTATGAATGTTGTGGTGTCTACGCTATTCCGGGTGATGCATTTCCCTCACAATGGAAGCATTGTCACTATCGACCAGCTGGAATCTAATAATCACCATCCTAATTCGGCGTCAGTTCAGGATACCCCTTTATATGTTCCTAGTGTTCGTGTAGAATCTACCCCGCCATGGGTTAATTATGTGGCGTCTTATCCTCAGTGTTCAATTGCTTCTGAGAAGGAACCTGTGCAATCATGTTTGACTTTTTGAGACTTGGTATCAACAATTGATCCATTGGTTTATCCAATGGGGGCATGGGACCCCTTGTTTCCCCCTCTAGGTCCAAGTGATCTTGAGTCTCCTTTTGAGTCTAATCTCATTGTTTGTAGATCCTCAATCCCCCATGCTTGTGATTCTTCGCTGATAGACTCTGTCAGTCCTAGCCATAGCCTCCATCATCATATGGAATATGGTTAGTTTACTTCACCCTTTGGGACTGTCGAGCCTCGTTTGCGTGATTTCTTGGATTTTGAATTACCTTCAGATGAGGTTGTCCTTGAAGCTATGACTATGGTTTCTATACCATGGGAGGACTTACACCGTGGTTTGTGTTTTCTTCCCTTTTGGGAGACTTTCCAAGTTGACTATCGAAGATACTCTTGGTCTGAGACTAGCAGTGGGATCTACTTGAACTAGTTTCATACATGAGTCGTAGACCCCTAGAGTCTTCTTTAAGCCCTTTTCAAACTCTCTAAACATGATAATATTGTCGAGCGATCTTGTTGTCCTTCATGCTCGCCAAACTAAAACTTGAAGGCACTCTTGTCTGGCGGTAGTTTACCCATTTTTCAGTCCGGACGGTCAATTGTAAAAGCAAAGGTATACTCTAGGAACTCCAGTTCGCTAGAAGAGTATTCTCAGGTATAATTTTAACCCTTTTTCGGGCCTGAGGGAATAAATTTATGAAAAAGGAACCCCCACAGAGTCCATAGTTAAGCTCTTTTTAGACTCCCTAAAATTGAAAAGATTGTCGAGTGAGCTTGTTTCTTGACACTCGTTAAACTGGTCCATAGAAGAACATCCATTACGGAGTCCATAGTGAAAATATCGTCGAGTGACCTTGTTCTTTCACACTCGTTAATTGGTCCAGAAAAACATCTTCTGGCATGAGTTTACCCCTTTTTCTGGCCTGTATATTAAGGAGGAAAAAGGTACACCTCGGGAGATTCGTCTCGTCGGGAGAGTTCTCTTCAGCAAATTTCACTTTTTCGGGCTAAGGAGACTAAATATAGAAAAAGGCAACGAATCCATAGTTAATCTCTTTTCAGACTCCTTAAAATTGAAAAGATTGTCGAGTGATCTTGTATTTGTCACACTTGTTAAAGTGGTTTTCAATAGATGTCTTTTCGGTGCTAGTTTACCCCTTTTTCGAACCGACTAGACTACCTTCGAAAAAGGTACCCCAGTGGAGTCTTCTTTTGCACTTTTTCAGACTCTCTAAAAATGAAAAACCACCGAGATTACGTTCTCTGGGCTCATTAAAATTACATTGAAGGGATTTATCATTGTGTCCTATTAATCACATTTTCATTCTTGCGTTTTGGCCTAATGCCGGCTCCATGTTTCTCTCAGCTGAACCTTTGAAGCATGCCTTATACGCAAGCCTTGTATCACTTTGCCTCTGCATCTTGACACCTTGACCCATGGAGGAATTTTCCCAAGTGTCCTTTTCCTACACATGTCTCCTTGCTCTCAGTATCAATGTGTTCATTGCGCTTGGAACTAGTATGTTTGCGACACTCGTTCCTCCTTTGTAACGTAGCATTCTTTTATTCTTTTTCAATCATTCCAAAATTATTGAAAAAGACAAAAAAAAATCAAATATACCCCAAAAAGAGGATGGGAAAAGTATTTTCTTTTTATGGAAGCACAATGAGTCTCCATTGGAAAAATCACATCTTTATGTTTTTTCTTCAAGCTATGGGATTTAATATGACCTTAGGAAGTTGTTCTCATTACATAGAGTTGTGTCCTCCTCCGTTTGGTTATTCTTCCAAACACATGGAGAGTTTGTGTTTCCTCCTGCATCGTGAACTTATGTCAATATCATGCTGCGTGAGTCTGATAATTTGTCATGCTATTTTCCAAGAGAATTTTTACTAAGCCTGAGTCGGCTCTTCTATAGTTTGTCTCTTTTCCTCATGCCCGACCATCCTGAAAGTCCAATCAAGTCTTTGTTTGAAATCACTGAAGTTCTCTACCTGATCACCGAGATCCTCTTGTTTTTCCCCCAATGAGATGTCGAAGAACTCTGGGTATTGAAGCCGTGCACTCATATTACACTCCTACCCGAGTTATGAAGATATCAAAGTTGGTGCTCGAGCTCTGAAGGCCTCATCTCCAGCCATCAGGCGTCATTGGCTTCTTGAAGATGGATACTATACATGTATATCTTTGATTTTGAGATGTAGAACCATTTTGTATTACTCATGGATACACTTTATATAGTTATATGACATGGAACTTCAGTGTATTTGATTGGAAACCATGATTTATTTCATCCCGAGCATGGGTATGCCCACCTCGGTGAGACAATTTTATTTTGCAAATGGCACCTCCCGAACTCTGGTCTTGGGCTCACTCGCTTCGTACGTTGGTAAAGATTTGTAATGTATTTCGACCATCATATGCTCTTCTGACCTCACACATTAGGGGGCATTTGTTATAACCCTAAATTGCACCTTACATGCATACCTGGCATCAGACCATCTTACTTGCCATTTTTTCCAAGCTATCATTGAAATCTCTTTGTAAAAAACATTATTTTTGAAGATGTACGCACCCTGCACCATTAATTCCCACGTATGTATGTTGGATGTACCACTACATCCTGCGTACATACGCTAGCTACACTATTAAAACCTGTGTATACCTACAAAAGTTGCAAGGGGATACGGGCTTTTGGGTAGTTTCCTAACCAATTGACCACCCATAGCCCATCACCCAACCGAATAAATATATTTTTGGCATATAAAATAAGGTGTTGGGGTCCCATTCCTACAATAAGCATGAAAGCAGTGAAACTATGCCCATTTCATAATCCCCCCTTGCCCCAATAATTTGTAGCCACATTGTGAGTTTTGAGCCAGAATCCCTTATTCTACCCTTTTTCCTCCATTACTAGCCAAATCCATTTCCTAGAGAGAGTTGAAGAGGAGAAACATATGTGGAACCATTTGGAGCTTGGTGAAGAGGATCCTAGGACTGGGGTCGAGGAGTAGTCGTCAATCTCATTTTGTAAGTGACTTTGTGAGATTAATATAAAGAATTACTTTTTCCGTCTCGCCAAATGATGAGTTCAATCTTTATGTTTGATTTACATTTTGTTATGACATCTAATCCACTACTTCATATATAGAATGCATGTTCGTAGTTTCTCGTTTGTCTTTTGGTGAATGCAGGTCGACCTTGGGAGGGGATTTGCAGTTGATGAACAACCGAATGCAAAGAGATCGACACCGGATGCGGAGTTTAAGGTAAGACTATCGGATCCCTATACTTTGTACTTTATGCGTGAATGTGGGGTATTGTCGGGATAGTTGTTAAAAGTAGGAGACTTTAGACAGTTATCTCTGCCTGCACTTTAGAACCCTAGTGTAGTCGGTAGGGTGGTTTTCCCGCTATAGCATCGAGGTAGCAGGTTTAGCCGTTGCTGACTATGAGGATATAGAGAAATATTTGGAGGGGCTGATAGTGGACATCCCATATGCCTCCATTGATGAGCTCCTGAGGCACTATCAGTGCCATACAGTAGTCGTATCTGCATCCATCGGTCGACTACTTCGTAGAGTGGCACATGTAGTCGTATGTTATCGCGAGCAACATCCTTGATGCTATATTTGTTTATGAAGCCATGTGCTTCACATTTTTGACATTTTGGTCTTCGGACAATGACACTTTTTGTACAAACTTTTATTGCTATAAATATATGAGGATTCTACCATCTTACTTGTTGTATGTACAAAGTGTGATTGGATTTTTATAAATTTCTCAAATGTCTGTCTAACACATAATTAGCCAATGCATTTGTTAATGTATTTAGACATCTAGGAATGTGCTGATATTCAATGTAATCAAAATGACGTTCCAAGAGGAGAATTCGTAAAGATACAGGTTAACAAAGTAGAAATTCGGATAACATAGACATTACTCAATTGTAGTACTACTAACTGCGAATTGAGTCGTACAAAAAGATGACGGATTCCAAGTGAGACAACGTCGGTCAACAATTCGATGACTACACTGTATTCCACAATATTGTTTCTTGCACGACCAAGGAAAACACTATGTATACTGATCAATTCATTCGTAGGTGCGTAGATTTCCCAGGCAACAGATGCTAAGTTCTAAGTACTACAACTAGCGCCATCGGTGAAGCCAATGTAGGGTAGCAGAGACACCGACATTTGGAAACCAAGCACAATGTAAGGTAAGCAACTGGGGGTCGAAACCAAACAACAAAAAATCACACAAGAGTAGCACACGAGAGTATGATACAGTAAAAAATACAAGCACTCATGCAAAAATGACTTAAGCATAGTACTTATTCAAGTAAAGCCCATTTATGGGTTCACTCAATGGAATTCCATCATAATCCACTAAATCATAAGCTCCCTTCTCCAACACTCGTTTGAAAATATAAGGACCTAGCCACATGGTTTTGAATTTACCGGCCCCTAGCAAATCACAATATTTCTCGTAAAGAAGAACTAGATCACCTTCAGAAAAAACACGTGGTTTGAAATGCTTTTTGTATTGGGATTTAACGTGTTTCTTCTAAGTTTCAATAACTAAGGCAACATCACGATGGGTTTCATCTAATTGCATCAGGTACAATAAATGTTCCTCTTCAGTGGAGGTGTTTGAGAGAAGTTCATTGGCTAGTTTCAAACATGGTATCTCACATTCAATCGGAAAAACAACTTCGATACCATAAACTAACTGGAATGGTGTGAACCTAGTGGAATACTTGACAGATGTCTGGTAGGCCCATAATGCTGAAAACAAAATTTTGTGCCAACTTGTCTTATGAATTCCTATCATCCGTCGAAGCATAGTAATAAGGACTTTGTTTATCTCTTCAACATAGCCATTGGCTTGTGGGTAATAGGGGGTTGAGTTTTCATGGATAAGACCCAACTTTTTAGTAAGTCCGGACATCATGAAATTTCGAAAATGACTACCATGATCAGTAACAATATCTTGGGGAACACCAAACCGAGTAATGATATGATTGAATATGATCAATGTTGCAGTTTTACCGATGTTATCAAATGTAGGCATCGCCTTGACCCATTTAGTGAAATAATCCACAGCTACAATGATGTATCCATGCCCCTGGTCGAGTTAGGGTTACATGTGATGAATTCAATGCCCCATTTAGTGAACAGACCGACAAAAACTGCAGGGTGTAAAGGAGAAGGATGAGATCTTATCTTGTTATTATAAGTTTGGCAAGGATGGAATTTATGGATGACACTAATACATTCTTTAAACAAAGAAGGCCAAAAGTACCCCACTCGTAAGATATTTTGGGCAGTGGCATACCCAGACATATGTCCACCACATGCTCCAGAGCGATAGTCATTCAAATATTTCTCAGCTTCGTCATAAGTGAGACATCGTTGAAAAATGGAATCAATACCTCGAAGATAAAGGGTGTCACTAAGAATGATGTATTGGCAAGCTTGATACCGTATACGAAGATGATCCGTGCTAGAGAGATTGGGACAGAAAGTTTGAGTCTGGAGATAGATAATGATATCTCCATACCATACGTTATCAGAACTGATCAGAAAAAGGGATTCGTTAGGTAAGGAATCCTCTGCCACATTTTTTGTCTCAGTGGAGGGAAGGTCACATATCAGTTCGGCGAAAACCAATTATTTCTTAGACTTAGCACGTTCGAATTCTAAGTCGAAATCCTGAAGAATCACTATCCACTTGGAGTAATTTCCTCCCAACAATTGTCAAGTGAGGATATGTTGCATGGGGTTGCAATTGGAAATAACAGTGGTCCTGTGTAATAAGATATAATGACGAAAATGTTGGACAACTTGAACAACTGACAAGGCCAGTTTCTCCACATGTAGGTATTTGGTTTCGGTGGTCGTGAGAATTCAAACCAAATAGTAAATTACATGTTCATCGTGCAAATCATCTTCTTGGACTAAAACCATTGCAATGGTAGAGTCTAAAGTAGCTAGGTAGAGGAAAAAGTCTTGACTATAATATGGTGGAAAAAGAAGTGGTGTACGGGTGAGGGAAAGTTTCAAAGCTTCAAAGACTTTGTTAGTAGTATCATCCCATACAAACTCATAACCTTTCTTCAATAGTCGAGTAAATCCCTGCGTTAACTCAGCGTAATTCGGCATGAAACACCGTAAAAAGTTTTCCTTCCTTTGCAAACTTTGGAGTTGGCGTAAAGTGGAAGGATGGGGTAAATTAAGGATAGACTCAACCTTCAATGGGTCTACATGAATCCCATGTATCGACACAATAAAACCAATTAGTCGATCGGACTCCACACAAAAAATGCATTTATGTGGGTTTAAGCATATACGATAATAACGACAATGTACGAAAATGGCCCTCAAATGAGATGGGTGATCTTGGCGATGCATGGAATGCGCCAATAGATCATCAAGATAAGGTTGCACAATATGATTAATATCATGGAAATCATAATACATAGCAAGCTGAAAATTCGCACTAGCGTTCTTGAGACCAAAGGGTAACTTCCAGTAAGCAAAGGTTCCCCAAGGAAAAATAAAAGCAGTGTTGTGTTGGTCCATGGGTAGAATATTAATTTTATTATAACCAGAGAAACCATCCATCAAAGAGAATATTTCACTGCCATCACAGTCCTTATAATATACACAGGCGCGGATGGTACCTTGTTTCTTATTTACCGAAACTATATTGGATACCCAATTGGTTAAAGCCATCCTTAAGAAGTTTTTCAACTTCAAGCTTGATAGCAGTGAATTTATGAGGGTTGATTGGGAAAATTATCTGTCGGACGGGTTTAGCGTTTGGTTATGTCTTAATATCATGTACAATGATATCAAGATAGATACCATGCATCTCTTTGTAACTCCAAGCGAAAACATCGCAGGATTCTTGGAAAAGGGATTTATATTCGTGAACCTCGTTGGTGGAACAAGAGGCTCCAATGTGAACATTCTCCATGATGTCAGGTTTAACAGATGTGTCGAGAGGGACAGTAGGGGAAATGTTACTCAATTTACCTTCATACAAAACATCATGTGAGGACTCAGGAACTAAGGAAATGACAACAACAGTCGACGAATTCGAAATCCTCGAAATCCATTGGTAACTCTCTATGGTGTCCTTCTCTAGGAAGAGAATGGAGCGATGATTTCCATCGTCCCATGGGGTGTCTTCCATAGACATGACTGACATGATCATCTCATCGGTAGGAAATATCATGTGAAATGGATCAGGGGATGAATCATAGAGAGAGGGAGTAGGAGGGGTTGTCGATTGAATGTCTTGATAAGAAGATTCAACTAGAATTAAAGGCATTAATTCATCATAGCAAATTTAATCACCAAGGTTGGGTAATATCCATGGGTCAGGAGACGTTGGGGTTTCACGAACAGAGGTGGAAATCATGTTGATTGAGGTGACAAAGTGAGGTGGAATATCGGGTGGTGGGATCAGGAATGTACCCATCAAAGTTGAATCTTTTAGAAGACCCACGCCAACATTCTTGTACCCAGAAGGTGTCTTCGAGATAAAGGGTACATTGCTAGTACGGGAATCAAAATTAAAAATTCTAGTTGATCAACAGTAATGAATTTTACTTGGTGTAGGAAACGTAACACACAGAAAAGGGTAGACACAATTGCACACATGTAATCAATCCAGTTATGGCCAAGTAAGAGGCTATAATAAAGAGGTGCATCAAAGACATCGACCTCGACATTGACCGATTTGCTTTCCAACGTAATAGAAAATGAGGGAAGAACATTGTAGGGTTTAAAACTAGAACCATTGAAGGCCTTAAGTGTATTGTGTGATTCAATGAGGGGAGGAGAGCCAATGGATTTCCAAAAAGTAATATACATAACGCACATTGAGGCTCCCTCATCAATAAACGTTCTACAGATATTCTTGGTCTCTACAAAAACTTGGATCTGAAACGCTAACTGAGGAGGTAGCCTTGGAATGTGATATTCCAGGTCAAAGATTATCAAATTCATATCCGCGGGGTAAATTCCACCAATGGCCTTTAACAATGCCTTTCGTTGAGCGGGACAACTTTGAAGGACATAGAGAGCTAACATCGCAGAGGGTGCTTGCGCAAGGTCTTCTACAATACTGTAGTTTTGAGTAGAACGCGCACGAGGATTAAAGGAAGACTTTATAACAACTCCCTTTGGAGGAGGGCGGAGAACTGTATCTAGACCCGGTCGTTCGAGATGAAGAGGACCGTTGGGAGGTGAATTTGAGGAAGGCGGTTGAACCAATGAAGGTGGGAAATCATCAACTTTCTCCTTTGGAGGAGAGTAATCTTTGGCCTGAGTTGCAATTGAAACTTCGTTATTTTTAGAATCACCAGTACACATAAGGACAAATGAAGTGGTGGAAGGAGAAGGTTGGTCATGAATGACCAATCGGACCTGTTGTTGAGAAGGGAAAGGTTGTGACAAAACGACAGGTGTGGGAGGCTTCCCGGTCCCTTGAAGGAACTTAGTGACCTTGGCTCGTCTTGGACAATATTTCGTGTAGTGATCATCACCATAGATAAGAAAAGGATATCGAGGTTTATTCTTATCCTTATCATTGGCATGTTGCATTTTGGACTTTTCAGATTGCGGATTATTTTTATCCTCCTTGTTCTTACCTTTCCTATTTTAGATTTGTTTTTACTGAAAGGCGTAGACTGAACTAAATTAACCTCGAAAGTTTTTGTCGATGGAAGGAGTAGGAGTCGGAGCATGTTGAACATTAGAAGCATTAGATTTGGGTTTGGTGTGAGGGGCATGTGTGGATTGAGATTTAGCATGGAAGGTGTCAATCACACCATCAACAACATGAGAAGTTGTTGGGGTTGTTGAGGTAGGGGTGGTAGAAGGGTGAGGGGCATCAGGGATCAAGTCGTAAAGTGTGCCCATTTGCGAATAAATGAGATCTAGGTACTGAGCATGACTAATCGCCTTCTCTTTAGTGACAACTCCACCCATGGAAACATCACGGGCGATTTTACTAATGATTGATTTGGTGAACCACTCAGCTAATAACTGACCAAGAAGGTCAATTTTGATCAAACGACTTCTCCACCTCCACCCATGAATGTGATAAAAAATATAAGTGGAGAATTGGAAATAATTCAGAAGTCTTATAAAGAGTTGGAAGTTTCAACTTGTGAGGTTACTTCGTTATGGACTGCTCTCTGCTCAGGAGAGCCCTCCGGTGAATTAGGAGGCAAAGGGAGGTAACCTTCCGGATCTTTCGGGGGTAGCTCTTGCATCCTACTTGAACGACGTGGAGGGTCAATGTTGGTTGAACCAAAAATTTTATGAAAAAATATATGGCCAACTACAAAAACAAACAACACTCACTAATAAAATCTAGAAATCAAACCAAGCAAACAAACCTTCTTCTTTCGAAGTCACTAGTTGGTGATGAAATCCAACGTCATGAAGTCAAGAAAAGAAGGGGCTAGGGTAGATCATATGGAAAAGTTACGTTGACGACCTGCCTAACAGACTTACACCCTCGTGCAAGCTCCCACACATAATCATGGGTATACCCTCCAAGGAGCCTGAGTGAGTCTGGCCAACGTCGATTCCAGGTACCGTGAAGACTTTCCCCTCCACAGTCACCTTGTGTAAGACCCTAAAGACATAGGCTACTAAGGTTACCAATAACAACAGTGATGCATGGGGAAACAATCGATAGTCTGATCCACGTGCAAGGGTAGGTTATCTAGCCAATCCATATGGATCACCCACAGACTCAGAGACTGGATTTAAATGAAAGGAGGTAGTCTAAAATAAAATGGACAACAAAAAACCCAAAACAATTCGTATCCCCAGTATGGTCGCCAATTTTGTTATTGGATTTATCGGTAAATGTGGACATAAACTGATATCCCTAGATCCACCTATATCAAGAACAAAACAAGACAGGACATGACACTTTCCCTAATCTCTAATCATTGAATTTTCTATCAAACAAGAGACAACCAACATACCATTTAAATACCACTTCCTCGTGTCGTTGTTGTCCTTTCTCTACTCCGATGTTCTTGTGATATTGGACCTGCAAGAGAACACAAGCCAACCAAAGTGAAAGCAACAATAATATATTCAATGAAAACTTATGCATGTGATCAAGGATTCATACAATAAAACGAGAATCGTTCAATGGGAAAGAAACATGCCACTGCATTATATTAAGTAAAAGTGGAAGATACAACCAAAATAATTGATGTTGCAAGGTCCCCTTTCAGTGGCCCTTTGCTCCAACACACACACTTTCTCCAAGCTTGAATGAAGAAAATCCATAATGACTTGATGAACTGAAATAAATCCCTCAAGCATGAACTGAAGTAGAATTCCTCATACAATTCTTAGCATATTCAACCTTCATTAACCTTAGCCTTTTCCATGAGAAATCCCTCTTTATATAGGGGAAAGAGAGATGGTTAAAGATATTAGGATGATCCCACCAAATCAAAGAAGCGAGTATGATCCCAACCATACAGATGCCACCTCATATTCTAGAAGATCCCCTTCTAGAAATTTTGTGAAGTTTGACCTTTTCTTAGTCTTTTAACATCGCCGCACCCTAGTTATAGGAGAACATGTGGAGACATCGCAAACCAGTTTCAGGGCAGAGTGCGACAATCAGGCATCGACGCATCCTACGTATAATGCATCTTGTGGCGATATTCTTTAATAGGGTTTTTGAGAAGAGAAATCAAGTCACTTTTCCCATGAAGGAAGTCTCTTTTGGGAACATGAACACATGTTGTAAAAGGATCACTGGGGTGACTAAAATAATGTGTAACAATGATACCCATTATTGTATCCAAATTCAAATAAATGAATATAATCCTCCCACTTTGATGGTTGATCCATCACACACATTCTAACCATGTCCTCAATTATTCTATTAGTATTCTATGTTTTTCCACTGACTTTGGGTGATACGTTGTACTAAGATACAAGTTTGTTCCAAATCCTTTGAACAAACTTTTCCAAAAATTGGAAGTGAAATATCGCCTTAGGAACTCCATCTAGCCTAGCAACTTATTTCATGTAGATCTCCATAATATTTGTTTCCTTGTAAATAGTCTTCACTACAACAAAATGTGTTTCCTTAGTTAATTTATCCAACACCACCATGATGGAAGCATGCTACTTCTTTGTTCCATGTAGATTTGTAATAAAATAAATTGTAACTAATTCCCACTTCCATTTTGGAATGGGAAATGACTGTAACAACCAAGCTATATTCCTATGCTATGTCTTCACTTTATAGCACTCTAGACATATGGCTATGTAATTATCCACTTCTTTCTTCATTCTTGGCAAAAAATATTGGTTTCTCATCACTGCAATTGTCTTCTGATGTCTTGGGTGCCTAGCATATGGCACATTGTGCATTTCCTTCAACATTTCATTTTTCATCTCACTGGAATTCGACACATATACTTTACCTTTGTAAATGAGAACTCCATCTTCTTTCAGCTCATAAGAATTAAATTTATGCTGAAAATTACCTTGTTGTAATATCTCTTTTATCTTTAGATAATCCTGATTTGAATTTGTTTCTTCAATAATTTTGTCTTTCAGATTTTTCATGTACATGATAATGGTTACAACATGCACATCTTGATCTCTCTTGTTGAGTGCATCAACCACTTGATTTTCCATTCCTTTGATGTTCTTGATTTCAAATTAATATTCACTTAGAAATTCTAGCCATCTATTTTGTCTAACATTTAATGTTTGTTGTCCAAATAATTTCTTCAGACCATAGTGGTTTGTCCTTAAATCAAATTTCCACCCCATAAGGTAATGTCTCCACATTTTTAATGTATGCACAATTCCTTCTAACTTTAGATCATGGGTAGCATAATTATTCTCATGCCCTTTTAATTTTATGGACTCATAGCATACCGCATGATTTTTTTGACTGAGAACTCCATCGATCCATTCCTAGCATGCATCATTGCACAAAATAAAATCTTCATCTGGATATGGAATATTCAATATTGGCGCACTTGTTAAAATGTATTTCAGTTATTGAAAACTCTCTTCACACTTGGAAGTCCATTCAAAATTCACTCCCTTCTTTTGTAAAGACGTGATTGGGATTGCAATCTTTGAGAACCCTTTTATGAATCTTCGATAATAACTGAAAAAACCCATGAATGATCTGACCTATGTCACATTATTTGGTGTTGACCATCCTATACTAGCCTCTATCTTTTCAGGATCCACTACTATCCCTTCTGCTGAAATTATATGCCCCAAGTAGTGAATCTTCTTTTCATAAAAGATGCACTTGATTAGCTTAGCATACAGTTTATGCTCTCATAAAATTACAACACCATTCTAAAATATTTTTCATGTTCCTCTTTTGACTTAGAGTAGACAATTATATCATCTAGGAACACATATACAAACTGGTAGGTATTCCCTAAACACTCCATTCATCAAGCAAATAAAAAAAGCTGGGGAATTTGATAGTCAAAATGGTACTACCGTGAATTCATGATTCCTATATATTTTCCCGAGTGTTGTATTTCTCATGTATTATTCCTTTATCTTTAATTGATGATATCCTAATACCAGGTCAATATTGGAAAATATTCTTGCACATTTTTGTTGATCAAAAAAATCATCAACTCTTGGAAAAGGATACTTGTTCTTTATGGTGACCTTATTTAGTTGTCTGAAATCAATACAAAGCCTTAAAGTTCCATATTTCTTCTTCACATAAATAACTGGGGCTCCCCAAGGTGACATACTTGGGAATATGTATCCCTTCTTTACCAATTCTTTAAGCTGCATATGCAACTCTTTCAATTATGGTGTGCCCGTTCTGTAAGGTGTCTTGGACATTGGGGCAACCCCTGGCACCAAATCAATAGATAAATCAATGTATCTCTTTGGTGGAAATCATGGGATTTATCTAAAAACATCTTCAAAATCCTTTAAGACTGGATGGTATTCAATGTTTTCCACTTTATGTTTAGTTGCCTCCTCCATATGGACTGGAAAAATCTAACATCCCTTCCCAAAACTCATTTTCAACTACATTTCTGAAATATCTCTAACAATGACAACTTTTGTAATTCCTTGAATATTGCATTGCTTCCCTTCTTCATCAAGGTATGTTATTTTCGTCTTGTAAAATTCTAGGATAACATGGTGTTTTTCCAACCAATCCATGAAAATTAGACAATCATATGAACCCAACGATATGAAATTTACATCTACCTTTGTGCTAAGCCCATTCATGTCTATTAGAAAATATTTAACCAACTCATTGATTTTCCTCTTAGCCCCAGTGGCTAAATGAACTAACCAAGATTTCTTATGATTACTCCTTTTGAAGTGAATTCTTTCAACAATGTTAGCATTTATGTAACTATGGATAGCTCTAGAAGCAATTAAAATTGCTATGGGTTGGTTATAAATACTTCCTTCCACTTCAATCATGGGGGATTGATATTGTTCTTTCTTATTGTCCAAGGCTACATAAACCCTTGGCATGTTTCCTCCCATGTCTTCCACTATTTCAGCTTCCTGAATGTTGTGAAAAATCCTCATTATTTCTCCTTTGTGAGGGAAGTCTCTATATATATGATTTTGCTCACATCCCCAACATTGTACATGTGGTTTCCTCGTCCTTTTACCAAATGAATCTACAATATTGTGTTCATTTTTGGATGACTAAGCTTGTTGATTTTATTTGGTTCTAGTCTTGAAAAACGGTGCTTAAAACCTTTCTTCTTTTGGTCATTTTTACCCTTTATCTTGGCATTCCAATATTTTTGGAAAATTGACCTTCCTCTGCTTTTCTCATAAAGATGTCTTTCTCTCCTTATGGTTTCCTACAAGGTCTTGGGGTTATCATATTGAATATTGTCACTGTAGAATGAGGGTAACCCACTTAGAAACTTTTTGATTTTAACTTTCTCATCCTTGATGAATTCAACATACTTCAACAATCCAAAGAACCTCTTTTCATGTTCATCCAGTCATGCTTCCCAACTTGAGTTCAAAGAACTCTTTCATATTCCTTTCGCAGTTATTCTTGGAAAAATATTTATTTTGGAAATATCCATTGAACTTCCTGCATGAGATCCTCTTATCATCTAGGTTCTTGGCTTTCTTAATATGATCCCACCACATGGATGCCTTTCCTTGAAAGTGGTAGGTGGAAATTATAGTTTCTACTTGTGAGGGGTAATCATGCAGCTAGGAATATTTCTTCATTTCTAGCAAACATGCCTCAACCTCTTCTCCCTTTCTATGCCCACCATTGAAATTTGGTGGCTTAATCTTCCTGAGTTCACCTTGCAATATGTCTTTCTCAATCCTTCTCCTCTACCTCCGGATGAGAGACACACTTGGAATGCTTCCTGGTCCAGAACTTGCATGATTTCTTCTATTGTATTTCCTTGGATAACTATGGTGCCTTCTCATGCTTCTTTACTATCTTTCATTTCCATGATCGTCCCTTTTGTTATGGTATCTAGATGTTGACACTTGTCTAACACTAATTTCTTTATTAGTTCAAAATTCCTTGTTAAATTTATTATGAAACATGTTTAATCTCTGAATTATCTCTTCCTAAACCTTCATAATCCTTTCATTATCAACTCTATAGCTCCACACTTCTCTATGCAGGCTTCTCATAGTTACAATATCTTACCTGCCTCTTCTACCATTTGACTCTATCTAAGCATTCTCCATGCTAACATATAGACCTCTAATCTCTTCCTCATGGTTGTAAGATCCTTGAGCATATTACATAACTCCAGTCCTCATATAAGAACCAAATTTTCCTTCCTATACCTATAATTCTGCAAGAAATGTGCATGCAATAATTACTGTTAGAAACATGCATATCATAAAACATTTCATCCATTAGAATACATGTTATTTTTTCATAAATTTATAAAGGACACATTGCACCAATTCAAAATTTTGCTCCTTTGATACATTCCTCTATGAAACAACTTTCCAACCATTGTACTCATGCCTCAATCTGAGTTCTGAGTGAAAAGTTACGACATTTACATGATGCAATTTCCACTCTTTTACTAATAAAAAAATATATTTATTAATTTTTGATAAATTTTATGGTCCAATTGAAAATTATAGGTTGAAAAGTATCTTCTACTCCTCAATACCTTTCCAATTACTATTCACTTTCTCAAATCCAAGCTTCGAGCAAAAAGTTACGGTCCAAAGAAGTTTAGGTCGTTTTACCCAATTTATCTATGTATGCTACAAGTGTCTTCTTTCACTCCCATCACATTTTTACATACCCAGATCCAAAAATATGACTCCATGGATATCTTATATGGTTCATGATATTTCCATAGACTACTCTTGTGCCCCAAACAAACTTCTGAGAATGGATTTATGCCCTATGGAAGTAAATTTGTGCCAAAATTTTACCTTTACTGTTTTGGTTGTAACTTTCTCATACAAGCTCTATTTTGTGAAAAAATTAGGTCATTGGAAAGTTATCCTCCAGCTCCATTATTTGTGCTTCAATTTTTTTCACTCTATTCTTGTGGGTTTTGATTGCCTAAAAGAATCGTTTAGTCCCTAAAAAATGCCCCGCAATTTAAAGAACTTCAAAACCACAAAATTCGCATAAAATTGATTGTTTTACTACGTTAAAAAAACTTAAATCTAAGTCGTTGATCTCAAATAGGGTGAAATGTGATTCATTTATCTACACTCCATATACCATTAGTGACCGATGTTCTCCTTTGGTAGGCACAACACTTTCCCCAAATTGCCGACTCGACCGTCGACCCAACTCCCCGATGATCGATTTCAACACCCTCCAAAATAGTTGAATCGACCATCGACCATCAATATTTTCCATTGGTGAATGGAATTAATCACTACTCCAGCCAATTCCCAACCCTTTTCCTATCAACCATCGGTCATCCTTTCCAACAACCAAAACCACTTCCTCAATTCGGTTGACCTGACCATCAACCATCTCTGTTGACTAATGTGGCATGACATGTCATCCTAAGATGTCAAATTAGATGATGTGGAAAAATACATGGATTTTGACATGACATGACATATCATCACCCTCTTTCCTTCATCGAATATCAACTGATTCTCTTGGGAAACCCAAACACATTGAATTCGGCCAACGCTCGACCATTGACCCATCAGTCGTTTCCCTTGGTATAACTTCTAATATTCACCAAATTGACCGACGTGTTGACGATTGAAATCGTCGACGAAGTCTTTCCCGCAAAGTGTTTCTAAAGCCTATTATTGTAAAATATAAATAATACTAGTAGGTGGGACCCCCTTGAATTATTGAAGATCAAAACTATTCATATTTGATGTTATGATGATGTGCGACATGGCTTACATGGTGGATGAGATATTTTGTTATTGGATATGGTTTGAGATTATGAAATGTTGGTTCCTTATGTTACTATGGCCTATGCTATTCATTGATATCATTTCCACCTGTTCTTAACACACCTGCACAATAAACATGTTAGTGAAAACATATAAAAGGAAGTTTGAAGAAAGGCAAAATTACTATAACAAATGAAAAAGAAAAAGGATCTAATTCTGCAGTTTTACTATACCACATACAAAAAATTGGAAGGAAATATGGAACAATGCAATAGTTGCAAAGGGGAAGAATTTAAACTATCCTATATACTATACTATATGCATGAAAGACTTAATGGTTATGCTTAAACCCTAGCTAGCAATTTAATGGCCATGCGATTTAATTGAGTTATGTGGTCAACATATATATGGTATATTTTGGAAGGGCAGGATATGGGTAGTGCATTTTGACAAAGTAATAGACACTAATGGTTATGCGATTTAACTTTGTGATATGGTACGTGGTTGTTTTATGTATGGGACAAGTTAAAAAATATGGTGGTTTCACTATTGTCTTTTAATGTGGTGATGGTTTTGATACATGGTTTGATTAATGGTGTTAATGAAGAACTTGTTGGCATGTATTGATGAGTTAATGCATTGTGGGTGGAGGCGATGTGAATTTACTGCATGTCACCTTTACTCCTCCCGTTAGCCACCACCCTAGTTGGGATATTGTTCAATATTTCTGTTGTGGTTATGCTCTGATTTCTTAGCAGAGAGGAACTGCATGACCAACTCGCGTTTTAAGGAATTCGATTACATGTATGTATTTTTTTGGCCATTCGTGACTCTACTCTGATTATGAAATGATTACTGGCTCATGTGTATTGGTTTGTGTTTTCCTAAGTATTGCAACTATGTAAAATTGTGTTATTGGAATGAAGCGTGGATGGTTCTTCCTGCAATAATATTGAATTCGTAGAAGTTATTGGTCATCCTGGGTGTTAGAAACCATAGGGGCTCTCTCTAATCTTGGCTAGTTTAGTTGGAGGGTTTTTTTGGTCTTGTTGGATGGTTGTTCTCACGCGCTCACATCAATATGTCAAGTCTCTGGATTTTATGGGTTTAATGGTTGGAGGCATTCTGCGTCACTAGATTTTGTTCACTTGGGTATTGGTTGATTTCACCACTAAGGGTCACGAAATAAGTTCCATGTTCTTACTCGGCCATGTCTTCGCCTCAATGTTGTGGTTGTTTGATCGAAGAGCATGAGGGTTATACCCTACGCACATTAAATAACATTTCCAGGCCGAATGAGAGCCTTGCCTTCTATTATGGTCCCCTGCCATGGATTGGTTTCCTTTCCATGAATGAGTCGTGGTTCTCTCTGTGTGTGCACCATTTCCTCGGTTCTCCCTATTTTGGCTTCAAATAAAACCCTTAGCCTCCAGTCTGAAGTTGTATAGAGAAGAATGTCGGGTCTATCAAGTTTATTATGGGTTATTATGGATTGAATGTATCGTCTATTAATTTGAGTACAGACTCTCCCAGTTGGTCATATGACAGTCGTGTTGGTTTGGCATTTAGTTACTACCTTTGTTATAACAATGGTAAACCTTGCTTGTTATTTTCACAACTCAAGTTACACAATCACTCTCCTTATGTTTAATAACTCAATATTGTTTAGGGGAGAGGGCTGCTACCCCAGTTTGAATTTATGTGTGGGTATGCATGGTTGTCAGATCTTGTTAGGTCGATTGATTTTCATCACATTGGTGAATTGGTTGGTCGATACACAGTCACTGATACTTTTTCACTAAGGATTGTTTGGATGTTTAGCTGGCATTGTCTACTAATGCTTGATGTTGCTCACACATACCGCATTTTGTGTGTGGTGTTTCTACACAATGAAATAATGATCATTGTAAATGTTAGTTTCTTTTGGAGCCTAATGGTTATTGGAACTAGGATGACTGTTTGAACTAAATCCACAGCATGCGTATGATTGTCTGATTGTATAAGCCAAGTGTACACAACATAGTTGATTAGAGTGACTAAATGGAATAAATATTGTATTAGATTGATGGCTCAACATGATGGGTTGAGTTATTTCTTTGACTGTGTGTTTGGTTTTGTAAAATGGAAATGTTGCATCGTGGTGTTTCGATGGCTGTGCACTGTGTGTAACATGGATATCTTGGGTTTCACACTCAGGGATACCCACAGGGTTTTAAGCATGTTGTTTGTTGCAACCCAATCATTTGTTGAGGCATGCATGTTATTGATTCCTTGTTGCGTTGGATGGGTGGCCCAACTTTTTAGAGTCACATTAAATTGGGCTTTCACAGTGATGGAGTTACACTTGCATGATTGAATTATTCAACACATAACTTGTGTTGGAATGGTGGTTGTTGTCTGTCTATTTAAATGTCAATTCGAGTTTTGAAATTTGACCTTGATTATTGGGTTTACTGCCCCCATATATGTTTAACGAATATCATTGCATTTAAATGACAGGCCCGATTGTAGTGCTAGTGTGACTTCATTGTTAATTTTGGAAACATGACTTTGCGTATATTTGTTGATTGAAGTAATGTATGGGCAGTGGTTGATTTTGATGGTTTACAGAGTGGAAATGGTTACTGTTCGAAAATTGTCATAAGATGCAAAGTATATAAATGAAAGGAACAAAACCCCTTTACAGATTGTGTGGAATGCATACTGTCTTGTGATGGCATTGTGTTGGATATTTGATTATGAACAATGAACTAGTTAAATGCACAGAAATTGTTATTTGGTCACGGTGATTGATGGTTGGTGCATCATTTTTTTCGCAGAATGTTTTCTAGATCACTTAATTGATTTCATGAAAAGTAATATTTTTTCTTCCCTTCCATTATTTCATTTTCCGCTAATTACAAATCCCATCACTTTCCCATATTCATTTTTCACTCCTTGTTCTGAGATTTATTACAGTTGAGAGAATTTCGGTGTTAAGGAAGTTGAAAGTGGCAGTGTCTTGTGTGAATTACAATGATGTTCTATTGGTTTTCTTTACAGTTGATTGTTGTTGTCATTGAGCAGTAACCATGTCCTTTTCCCCCTCATTATATCATATTTTTTCTCAATACAAACCCCTCACATATCCCATAACCCTTTTTTTTCACCCCCTACTCATTGATTAACAGTAAAACAATTTGTATGGATTGGATTGCATGAGTATGATACATTGTTGAGCCAAATATATTTCATATTTTTAAGAGTTGTCATGTATGGTTATTTAAAAGACTATTTTCTAATCAATCATACATGAAGGAATGATTTTTTTCAGTCGAGGTAGCCATGGCTAAGGAAACATAGGTAGAGGTAATTGGAACTGAGGCCCAAGAAGGCTTAGGTTCTCCATACATTTTGACGTTGATTCAAAAGAGCTTGGCCAATTGTTTCATGCCAGATTTTTCAATTGGATTGGGCAGGGAATAGTCCAACCTAGGCCTGAAAGGCCTCCTTTCCAAGCCATGCAAGCCCCTGGTATCCCTGTACCTCCTCATGTCTCATTGCAACCCAAGGTTCCTGAAAATGATGGATGACAAGAGATTTTCCACCCAACAGTCTCCCAACATCCTGGTTGGCCCAACTTGTCCTTGTCTTCTCCTCCGCCTAACAACCAGATCATCCAATCCACTCCCAATTCACCAGTGCATTCCTCCCATGCTAGCAAGAGATTGAAAATTGAGGCCCACCATGCCCTTGAGAAAGGAAAAGCCACTTCTACCCCTTCCTCACCCTCCAATGGCTCTGACAAATCCATGTCTTCACGGATGCATTTGAGGGATGATTGTTACCACGTGATCAACGAGATTAGGCCTAAAGGCTCTACACAACCAAAGGCAAATTCAGGAAAATCAAGAGGTGACAACAACAATCAAGGAAGGGTTGCATCGCAGACTGGGAAATATGGATTTTGTTTTTTTAGTTTTATCCATTGTTGATGATTGTTGACTTCATGAACTTTTGGACAACATGTTTTATTTTGGATATATGAGTAATAGTTTTGAAAATAATTTTAAATTTCATGAGCTAAATTTTCCAAAAGTGAATATGTTGATGGGAGACACAAGGAGGTGTGTTTTACTTAACTAATGGTTATGTTATGATTGTTATGATTGTTATGAGCTAAAGGGAGTCACAAGGGGTCCCACCTACTAGTTATTATTTATTTATAACCCTTATTATAATTATTACTCTCCCCCCTAACTAAAGTTAGTTGAGTCTTTTAATTAACTTAACCAATGAGTTGGTTCAACTACTTCAACCAATTCTAATTTGTTTAAAAGAAAAAGTAAAGGGAGGAACGAGAGGAGGGATAGAAGCAGAATCATGCTAAGGTTTGTTCTTTGAGTTTATGTTGAGATAATTTATTTTTCATTCATTCATTATTCATCACAAACCTAATTCTCTTTTATGATAGTAGGGTCTTATTGTAGACAACAATATTTAGGATTGAATCACATCATTCAGACACTTGTTTTTCATAGGTGTTGATCTATATTTGATAGTCTGTGTAGAATTTTTTGTTTGTGAATTAATTTTCATGACTTACAAAGGATATTGTGCAGAGTCAAGTGGGCATAGATTTTTGGTAAGCTGGTCCATCTTTTAGAGTTCAGTTTTGGTTTTCTGTCGGAGGTCCTTTTGTATGTTCCATCGGGGATGTCTAAGTTTTACTTTGGTCCAAAATTTATGCATGATATTTTGTAAAGAAAATGACTCTTTGGTGAATTTGAATGAAATAAAGGATTGATTTATATCTCATCTGTCTTGATTATCATCTTGGTGAATTTTCTTCTATCTTTACATTTATTTCAGTAACTGATATGTTCAGAAAATTACATAAAAAGTGAATTTCTAGAAAGCTTTTTGTTGATAAAAGATGAGCCTAAGAACTTGTAATTAATACTTGTGAGTTAGGATGTTATTTTTTATGGCTATAAATCTAGGGTGACATTCCCATCTATTTTTCTTTAGCCAAGCAGAATCTGAAAATGCTTGAGTAAGATTATTTCATATCTTTTCCTCAACACGACGCCCGACCATCGAGCATTGGATATCAGCAATTTCTATTGGCGACTGATACCACTTCACTGAATCTGACCGTTTCCTGACCATCGAACCATCAACTATCAACGATTTCCTTGGTGACCAAACCAAAATCATTTCCAATTCAGTCGAATCGACCATAGACTGTCATCCATTTCTCTTGGAAAAATTCAACACTTAGAATTATTCAACAAAAACCCAGGTGAGTCTGGGTCGTTGATCTCTCACTCGAGATGATATTGGGCATAGATTTTTATCCAACCTCCCAATGACTCAAATGAATATAGACTATCGATCTAATCCATTTCCCCAACCGTAAAAAATTATTCACGATTACTGATTTACTCAAACTTTCAAATGACCTATACCTTATGGATTTTTAAGTTTATCAAGGAAAATATCGGTCATCAATATCAATATCAAACATGATCATTCAACAAACTTCCTGCAACTCTACAACGGCCATTAAAACTAAAAATTTGACCATTCCAAGTCAAATTCTTCTCTACAACTTTGCATATTGGTTCCATTAAACGTATTAAACAACTCTGTGTCATTTAAACTCAAATATTTATCACGAATTTGGGGATTTCTCTTTGATTTTTCACCATTTTTTCCCCAAAATTGTCATAGACAAAAACTACAACAACGAATTTGTCAAATTCACACAGGTTCAAGCCCATCCAAGTCTGATGTTTTAACTAGAGGCTCTAATACCATAATGTAACATACCCCATCCAAAATGAGGGACATTATGGTGTGGAATACTCATAAAATGAAAATTTATGCTAACTAAATAAATTCCCTGTAGCTTTCAACTATGAATTAAAACCATATTTAGTCACTGCCTATTACAATTAATTGCATGCATCTACAACCATTTAAAACAAACATGAAATGAAACTAATAAACTTAATTATAGTAGGATATAAATCATTCTAAAATACACAGAGTTCATGCACAACAATTTAAATCATAAGGTAACACAACAACAAGATAAAACACTTATCTTTCAAAATAGATGTGCAACTAGATGCTTGGGATGGAGGTTCCACCCAAACATAGATTGGCTGTTCAAAATATCAACAACCAATCACCACCGATATGAGGCTAGTAGTCCAAAAAATAGGGTGGTATCTCAATGTCCACTCACAACTCATAAACTCACAACCCACTAGCATTCTCCTACAACTATCCCAATTTTCCACCAGCTCTCTTCCTATTGACTTGCCCAACCCAAGGAATGTACCCCTTCAATAATATCATTCCTTCATGTGTTCCATTCGTTTATCAGGGTCTCTCTAGCATGCGTAGCTAGGAATGTCTCAGCTAAGAACTCAAGGAAATTCATTGCTAAGAAAAACTACCAACAACAACAACAAACACTTGTTGCTTTATTGCAGCTCACTCAAGAGTTCATTCTCTAGGTATGGAAACCTATATCCTCATTCTATAGCTCCAATTTTCTCCAAATACACTCCAACATGCTCTAGAATTCACCTTTTGTGATTGCACCAACTCCAATCTCTCTTTCTTTCTCTCTACTTTCTCCTTATGCACCAAAAAATGGAGTGTGTAAAAACAATTGTAGCTACCCATTCGAATTTCCTCTCCTTGGATTAATTTTTGACTCACACTCTTCCCCAATATGATTTTACTCAATCCCAATGTTCCCAATAACTTTTGGATGTGACCACTCACACCCACCCTCTTCCATGTATTCAATGATTGGCTTTGGGAACACTCAATCATAAATTAGAAGTTTCATATACAAATAGCAATTTTAGGAAAAATGGGTTGGATTGATATACAT
>SNQJ01S0089209.1:0-10614 GCA_010110895.2 Picea sitchensis
TTGTTCTAAGATCCTTAGATATATCACAATGTAAGGCATGGGACAATCTAGTAAAGCACAAACCAATGACATGTTAGAACCATGTGGTGGGATAGTTGTAAGAGCAATTGGACCATTGGTGTAACATATCTGGCAATACCTTATATGCTTTATTGAAGATATGGAGTACTTCTTGAAACCACCCAATTTTAATCTAATTAGTTTCTCTGATACCATATCTCTGATTTACTTGTTACGATGTCTTTCCTCACTTTCCTATTAATAGTTAATTAACAAATGCGGGTAGTTTAAAGTAGGCATATGCAAAAATAATGAAACCATTCAATGGACAACGACACCATGATTTGTAGATGTGGGTTTTACATAGAAAGAGAGTTGAACAAACTAGAAACTAATTAAATTCACAACATAAACCATAATAATTCAACAACTACACAAGTAAATCAGGAAGACTTATCTTTCTAAAAATTATCCGCCAACTACTTACAAAAGAAGGTATTTTTTCCTAAAATGTTGTAAGCATCTTTGTATGTAGTTTTATTTTAATATAAAATAAAATTACAATTTTTTCCATCAGGAAAAAAACATGAATCTCTATTTTGTCTGGTAATTAGAAGCTTTGTCAAAAATATGAAAGCCAATGATAATAAAAAAATATGAAATCTTGCTTTGGTAAAAAATGTTCTAGTGTAGTATCAGTAAAAAAAATGTGGAGATGGTCCCCGTTATGTAGAGCAGCTGGTGAGGGAGAGCATTTTTAAAGCACTCCGTAAGTGAAGTCACCGGTTCGAAACCTCTGGGGACACCTCAAATCCAACCATGTTAAGGCTAGTGCGCTCCAGGTGGGGTGCGATCCCCGGGTGATTTTGACGGCTTAGATGCCGCTGGGTTGTGGCATCTCAACCACATGCCAATCCCTCAAGTCAGGGATATTTAGCTAACAAGAAAAAAAGTGGATATGGAAGCTACTATTCTGGTAAAAAAATTAGAAGGATATTTTTCAAATACAACGATGTTATTCACTTCAAAAATGCAAAAATCAATTCAGTCATTCTATTCAAAGATACATAATTGATGCTCTAGCCTCCTTGGATATATCACAATGCAAGGCATGGGACAATATAGATCAACACAAACAAAGGATGTGTTAGAACCACGTTGTGGGATAGATGTAGGAGCAATTGGATTCTTGGTGTAACATACCCAATACCCTCTATGCTTTATTGAGGATATGGGGTACTTCTTAAAACCACCAAAATTTACTCTAATTTGTTTATATGGTACCATACCTCTATTTTACTTGTTTTGTTTCCTTTCCTCGCTATCCTACTAATGGTTAATTAACATATGCAGGTACTATAAAGTAGCCTTATGCAAACATAACCATTCAATGGACACTGACACCATAATTTATAGATGTAGGCTACATGGAAATAGAACTGAACAAACTAGAAACCAATTCTATTCATAACATAAACCATAATAATTCAACAATTACACAAGTGAATCAAGAACACTTATATTTATGGAAATTATCCACCAACTAGCTGCAAAAGAAGGACAATCCACCCAACAATAATCTCTCTACTGCACTTAACTTATCTACAACATAGGCCACCCCTAAGTTGAGGTTATGAGTCCACAAGGGAGAATTTTCCTATGGCTAGCTCAAACTCTCTTCGCACAACATATAACGAAATAAGTTGTAATGATGATGATGATGGTTGTATTCGATATTAAATAGTAAACAGATTATGAAGATGCAAAAAATGTATTATATAAAAGCAAGAGAAGGTAGTTGGAGTAAGCAATAGAAAAAAAATTGTGTTGAGGAGATAATAAGTTCACAAATAATGTAATGTATATGTTAAGTTAAGAATTGATGACGAGCTTACACAAGAAGTGGCAACAAATGTAATGGGAGATGAAAATATGTAAAAGGAACAATAAATAAGATAACACAATATAAGGAGTGTTAATGAACTATAGAGAAGATGTTATGGAGTAATAGTGTAATGAAAAGCTCGAGAGTAAAATAATAAGTTAAAAATAACTTATTGCATAGCAAAAGGTATAGAGAAAATAAATTAATACAAAAAGAAGAAGAAAAGAAATAGATTATAAAAAGTATGGAAAAAGAAAGAGTAAAATAAATATAAGTAGATAAGTAATAGTAATTAATTAAGAAGATGAGCATAAGAGAGTACATATGTACATAGTAAGTATAGAGGATAAGGATATAGAAATATTACAAATGAGTGAGTATAGTTAGGAGGAAGAAATGTTGATACCAAAGACTTGATTTGAGGAGCCTAAGGGGTACCATAAGGGGGCCTATGTTGTTAACACGAAACTTGAGTTTAGCGTGACAATTGAAATGTTGCGATGATGTGTTTTATTACATCATGGGTTGTGGTATGTTATTTAGACTAATTGTTATCGGTTGATATGATATTGACCTACATTATGCTCGGTTATGCATTTATTTGTTAAGCCAAATTATGTTCATTACCAGGGAATGATAGCAATGGGTGTAAGTGACTAAAGGAATTACTATCTACCACCACTTTATGTGAATATGACCTTGCTGTTAAATTAAAATTGCAAGAATAAATGCACACTCAGTGTAACATCTACAATGTTCACTTAAGGGAGAATTTCCTTATTACTAAATGGAAACCAATTTACAAGTCTAATGATAAATGATAAGAATGTTCATCCCACTATTAAGCTTCTTTCATAGGAAGAAGAAGGAACTTGAAAAGTGTTAGTGATGCATCCATAAAGGGCTAGAGGCCAAAGTTGGTTAGTATCATGTAGGTATAGAGGATATAAAGTTGAGACGTATGAAGTCCTATTGCGAGAAAATAAGACCTTAAAGAAAAGTGATTGTAGAGCGTGGAATGAACCTTTGTAGAAGACTTATTCTTGATTTTAGATGCTCCCAAACCCATGTGTAGACATGGTGCTCTTTTAAGCATGCATGCACTTTGTAATACTCTTGTTGGTAGATAACATATTTGTTGGGATAAACTAATCCTCAAACTAAACCGACCAAGAAAGAGAAGACATATATAAGCAATAAATAAATGACAATCACACACAATACACAAAGATTTTACCATGGAAATCCTTAACCGATAAAACAAGCATTCCTTGAGTGTCTTGTTCTCTTGTTGTCTTATTCATTCATTTTTCTAACATGTATCAAATTTCTTGCCAAACTAGGAATATGTAACACACTTGGAAGGGTCCTAATCCTCCCATATTTCAGTATCAATCAGACTCTTCCTCGTCCAACAATTTTGGTTGTCGAGTCATCCCCCAAGAATACATCTGCCCCTTCATATCTCTCATATTCAGATAACCATTCTCTGTGAAGTGTCATATGGAAGGATGCAACTAAGTAGATCAACCAAACATCATGATCTGACTGTGTACTAGTCGATGCCAAATACACATCGCCTCCTTTACCTGAAGTAGTCTTTCTCTCAGTCAACTACTTCTCATTAGATCCTGGACTAATCTTAGTCTCTTTTAGATTCCAGTCTCTCTTACAATGCCTAGCTTTAACGTATTTCCAACATCTTCTCATCGACTGAACCGAGGATTTAGATCTACCCTTAGACTTAGAGTTTATATCGAAGAATTTTCCTTTATCTCTATCGACTGGTCTATTGATTAATTGGGTTGGTAGTCATTGATGTCAGCCCTTGAAGCAAGAAAGTCTGGTAGCAAATTCTAGTAGCCCCAACAGAGTGGTTAAGGAACCCAAGTTTGGTTGAGGATTAATCTAGTGGAGATCAGTGTATTTTCAAGTAATACTATTCTAGATGGTTAGTACATGTTGTGCATTTTCCGGTGATATGTGGAATGTCACATAACTCCTCACGGTTAGAGAGTTATGGCTTTGTGAAGTTGGAGAACCCTCATGAGTTATCTAGAAGCGTCTAGAAGGTCAAAGAAGTCAATTTATTCTAGAAGCTCCAAGAATAAATTTACTAGTCAAAGTGGTTGTAACTATGAGTTAATCATGAGTTAAGTTGTTGCAAAAGGAAAATAATTAAAAATAAATTTGTTGGAACTAGAAATGGAGAGATTACTATTTGTGGATAAAGTGGTTGTAAGTGGACAAAGTGGTTAGAAGTGGGTTATCCCTAAAAGAAGGAACTTGGGTAAGTTAGTTAGAAGATAACCCCTTGAGGAAGTTACTTGGAGAGTATAAATAAGAGACCAAGGGTCTCCTATTATTACCTAATGAGCACATTGAATATTTATTATTTGTGAAAATTTTAGTGCAGGTACTCATTGATACATATGAAGTTACGCAAGTTTGAGGTAGCAAAGGAGGCTTGATGACAAAATTTTCGGAGTTGCAGAATTACTGAAAAAACCCTAGTTTTTGAGGTGTACGCAGGCTGCAGTGGAGGAAGTCACGTACATATGCAGACTATAGTGTATGAGGGCACACACATATGTAGGCAGAAGAAGAAGAGGTCTCATACAATTGGGAAAAGCCATGAAAGCTTGAGATGATGAAGATGTCAGGTCTCTAGAGTCTGAAAGCAAGCTCCCATGAATCCCTACAATGACCAGGTGCAACAAATCTTTCTACAGATTCAAAAGGTATGACATATTCTTATAAGTAGTTGGATATTGTTTCTACATGAGATATGGTTATGGGAAGTTGAGGATTTGTCCTAGAGAGGTCGTTGGTTGTATGGAACTTATGGTATGAGCTAGATCTACAGAAATACAACACTAGTATGTCTGATATTAATCATTGGTACATCTTGTTGGATTGAGTGTTGAGGCATATCTTGTATTTCTTGGTAAATGGTTGAGGGTTTTGGTTGTGATGTGTTTGTGAAGTTGTTGGTGTAGTTTGAGGTTGCATATCAATAAGGGTTTGATGTCTAGTCCATGTGAGGCTTATTACCCTTGATCATGATTGCATACACATGTATGGCACATGACTAGAGAGACATAAATGCACTTGGTTAAGGGATATGTATGATGATGTATGCATAGGACACAAATACAAATTGGGCATAGTGACAGGTTACAGGTTGAAGTGATAGAGGCAACAAAGTGTCTGAGGTTTAGAAATATGAAAACCCTAGCTTTCTGAAGGTGCACGCAAGCTGCAGTATAGACATGACACATACATACGCAGGCTACAATATACATAGGTCACGTACATATGCGTGCTGCAATATAGATAGGTCGTGTACCTGCTGGTAAATGTTGGGACAAGTTATTGGTACAGGAAGATTCCAGGTACATGTTGACTACAGAGTATTGACACATGTTGGTTATAGGTTGCTGGCACAGATTGGTATAGGTTTATAGTGGAATATTTCACAGTGACAGTGTGACAGAGGTTTCATCAGCTATTTGGCACTTATATTTTAGGGTGACAGGATGGGGCAAGGATAGGTGGTTGTAGCCACCTTCTAGATGTAGCTGAAGAACATAGGGGGTTGTAGCCTCCTTTTGGTTGGAGCTAGAGAATTGGGGAGTTGGAGCTTCCCTCATGTTGTAGCCTGAAAATATAGGGGGTTGGAGCCTCCTTCCAGTTGTAGCTAGAAAATAAAGGAATTTAGTGCTTCCAATGATTGTAATTCTTGAAGACATATAAGAAAAAACATTATGTGGTTTTCTCCTGCATTGGGTTTCCACATAAAAATATTGTTGTACTGTGTATGTGTGTGATTGCTTATGGTTTATTTATTCTGGACTTGTTCAATGATATTGGTAAATTGATCATAAATATTAACAACACCTATATATTGTGGTTAAAAATGATTAAATTGCTCTATTATTGATTCACCCCCCCTCTTAGTAATCCAACAATTGGTATCAGAGCGGGTCCTTCAAGAAACAATTTAACCACTGGAAGGAGATCATGGATCACGCTAGAGTTGGGATACCACAATTTAATGGTGAGAAATATGCACTATGGAGCAATAAAATATAGACATACATACATGCACATGGATTCGATGTTTGGCAATCAATGGTGGATGGATACAAAGCACCATCTACTCCCCCAATAGATAAGGATGGAAAAAAACTTGCAGAAAATAATTCAAGAGCCAATAACGCTATTTAGAATGGTGTAGATGAATCAATAGTTACCAAAATCATGCAATGTGAATCCACCAAAGAGATGTGGGACAAACTAAATAATATCTATGAAGGAGATGAAAAGGTTAAGGAAGCCAAACTTCAAATTTTCAGAGCAAAGTTCGAACAATTAAAGATGAATGAAGACGAAAACATAGCAACCTACTTTCTATGTATCGATGAGGTAGTAAATGACATCAAAGGCTTGGGAGATGAGATAAAAGTACTAGTCGTTGTTAAAAATGCATTAATATCTCTACCAATGAGATTTGACTCAAAGATCTCAGCCCTAGAAGAAAGAGTGGATCTAGATACAATGACCATGGATGAGTTACATAGGATACTCACAGCTTATGAGATGAGTACATAACAAGACAATCCGGTTACAAAGGAAGAAACATTCAAAGCATTTAATAAGACAAAGAAAAGGGACAAGCAACAACCAAAGTCAATTAGCAAGCAAGAGCCAAAGTTAGATTCCAACAACAACAATGATTCAAAAGGAGATGAAGAAATAAACAACTTTGTCAGAAGGTTAAAACTAGGAATCGAAAAATACAAAGGTAAGCCTCCATCGATTATTATTTATGGAAGTAGGAAAATCTCATGAAGAAGGCTTCGATGAAGAAGAGTCTCAAAAGGAATATGAAGAGGAAAAATTTGATCTCATGGAATAATTGATGAGTACCATTGAAGTTATAAAAAGGGAAAGAAGAAAAACAAGAAACTCCAGGAAGAACTAAAGAAGAAAGAAAACACTCATAATTCAAACTCCGAAGAACTAGAGCAGATGATCACAAAGTTGAAAGTTCAGATTGAAGAAGATAAGAGGATGAGAAATCACTCAAAGGGAAGTTAGAAGAAAGAGACAGGATCATTGAAAATTTGGAGGCAGATATTGTCACACTAAGAAAAGACCTTCAGAAGAAAAACATGCAGAACAACTCTAAAGTTTTGGACGAGATTATTATAAATCAAAGGCCACACCATGATAAGTCTGGACTAGGATACACCCAAACAAAAACATGCTCAAGTTCCAAAACGACAGATCAAGAAACAAAGAAAATAAGCTATGTAGAGATAGTCAGAGGATCTAATGAAAAAGAAGAAGACAAGAAGCTTCACAAGGAAGATCACAGAGAGACTCCTCCACCTAGAAGATTCAAATTTCAGAATCAACGGTAGCAAGAAACAAGAAGGCCTCAAGAACAAGAAGGGTTCAGAAGAGTAACTCATTTTCGAAGATCTACAACTTCCAAGTATCAAACTATCTTTCTTGGTTTATGTTATTCATGTAATAATTTTGGACATAAGGCTGTAAATTGCAGAGAAAATAACAGGAACATAAACAACTGTGAAATTTATGCACGAAATGATTATTTAAGAAGGCCTAATAACACACAAAACAAAAGCTACAATAGGTTTGAATAATTGAGTACTGAGATGTAATGCTACAAGTGCAACAATTTTTGACATATAGCAGATTGTAGGATGACAATTCGTCCAAGAGAACCGCAACAGAATAGTAACAGTCGCAGTTAGGAAACACAAAGAATATGGGTAAGAAAGTAGAATCAGTACAACAATGAAGAATGCACACTCGCTTTACAAGCTCAACACAAGAAACGTGGTTGGTATGTTGACAATGGTTGCTCAAAGCATATGACAGTTGTTAAGGATAAGTTTCTAACATTGAAAAAGGAAAGAGATGGATCAATATCATTTGGGAAGGACAAGTCAACTAAGATTATAGAAAGAGGCACAATTAAGATAGGAAACAAGGAAGCCAAGATAGAGAATGTTCTACTAGTGGAAGACATGAAACATAATTTTCTGAGCATAAGTGAAATGTGTGATCAAGGACACAAATTTGTGTTTGACTCAGAGAAATGTAAAATAAGAAAAACAGGTTCAGGCAAGTTAGTGGCTATAACTGCAAGCAACATATATGTGTTAAATGAAATTGAAAAAAAAAGTGTTACTTAGGAAAAGAAGATGACGTTTGTATATGGAACAGAAGGATGGGTCACATAAACTTCGATAATCTTGTCAAGGTCAGAAAAAAGGAAGCAGTGAGAGAAATGCCTCAGATTTCAAAACCAACAAACATCTTATGCAAACATTGTCTACAAGGAAAGAAAACCAAGACCAAGTTCAAAACAAAATAGTACTCCTCAACAAAGTCGCTTGAACTTGTGCATACTAATCTAGTTGGATCAACAAGAACAAAAGGATTGAAAGGAGAACAATATTTTATGCTATTGGTTGATGATTATACAAGAATGACTGCAGTGTGTTTTCTCAGGAAGAAGTCAGAAGCATTTGAAAATTTCAAGATATACAAGGAGATGGTTGAAAATGAAATAGATTCAAAGATCAAGTGTTTAATATCTAGTAATGGTGGGGAATTTACATCAAAAGAGTTTATGGACTTATGCAGTGAGCATGGTATAAAGAGACAATTTTTGACAACCAAGACACCTCAACAAAGTGGAGTTGTTGAAATAAAGAACACGATAGTACAAGAAATGGCCAGAACAATGTGTTAGGATATTTAGACACTTATGAGTTAGTTAAGATCTACTTGGTCTAATGTGTCGTTGGGTAAAATTGTGTTTCTTTATTATGCATTAGTATGAATTCGTAGTTAGAAAATTTGACGGTCACGATATGTTCCCGACATAGATTGATCCCCACTTCTTTTATAAAAGTGGGTCACTTCATAAAACAACTTATTTGTAAAAGTGATATCATCACCACGTGGTTCTTTGGTTATCGTTTATGCTTTTTTTAAAAGGACATAACTTTTACATTTGAAGTCCGTTTTCAGTGCCGTTTTTTTTTAAAACCCCTAATTTTTCGAGATCTTTCCATTGAGATCATAAATTTAAGTTTTTAAATTCATATTATCTACATATTTAATATATATTCTTCCAATGATCTTTTGCTTACCAACACAACCTACTTCCAATGGAAATCTCATATGGAGGATTTATTAAGAAGTAAAGTCTTGTACCAGATTACCTTGGGAAAGGAAAAGGAACCCACTGATGCTGATAAGAAAGTAAAATGGGATAATAGGAGTGATGAAGCACGTGGACTGATCGAAATGTCCATCTCTCCGTTCCACCTTCAAGAACTTGATGACCCCGATGAAGCTTGGGAAAATCTTGAATCTATGTTTGGTAAAAAATATATTATTCGAACACATCAGTTAGAAAATCAAATGCTGAATTTAAGTCCAAATGATTTTTCTTGCATTGAAGACTATCTATCTAAGTTTAAAACACTCAGAATTTTATGTCAAGAATGTGAGATAAAGCTGGAGGAAGAGCGTTGCATCTATATTATTATTTCTAAGCTAGGTAGTGAATATTTTGTGTTTGTATCTACCTTTTATGCCACGAGAGAGGCTCTAGGGAAAGCTTATCAAAAACCCACTCTTGAGTCCTTTTGTGATGCTTTGATTATAGAGAAAGATACACTTGTACAACTTGGAGTGATCAACACTACAGGTACCTCCAACAAAGCCTTAGTCACCCAACAGAAAGATAAGCCCAAGAATCCCAAGAAGCAACATCCTCACCACAACAACAAGCAACATAAGGGTCCCAAACCCACTCAGACATCTTCAACTCCTAATGGTGACAAAGGAGCAAAATCTAAAAATAAGAAGACTAACATACATTGCAACTTTTGTGATAAAGATGGTCATGATGAGTCCAAATGTTTCAAGAAGATGACGACTTTAGAAGTAGCGATGAAGAAGCACAACATCGTTATTGATTCTATTTCTTCTTCTTCTTCTCATGGACATGCACTTGCTGCTTCTGGTTTCTCCTTCAATGCAACTTCTACTTCTTCTTGTGATGAGTGGCTTCTTGATTATGGAGCATCTTATCATATGGCTAAGGATAAAGACATATTTTCTGCTCTAAATGAATGTAACACCAAGAAAATATTTGTTGGTCATGATATATCTCTTAGTGTTGTAGGATCTGAAACAATTCAAGTAGATAATGGTCATTTCAATGATGTATTATGTGTTCCAAGTCTTTCTTGTAACTTTCTATCAATATATGAAATCACTCATTCAGGTGAAGGTAAAAACGTAGAGTTTTCACCTCACCAAGTTGTAATCAATGATATAAAAGATCCTAAGCATGTTCTTGCAACTAGAATTGCTGATGATATTACCAGGTTGTACAAGTTTGACAACTTTGGGTCATCATCTTTACCATCAGTTTTTGTTGCTCATAGCGATGATTTGAGCAAACTTTGGCATGAGCAGTTTAGTCATCTAAACTATCGCTCATTGCAACAACTATGTAATCAACAAATGGTGACTTGTCTTCCTCTTGTTTTATACAGAGATGGTGTTTGTGCCTATTATGTTCTCGACAAACATCATCGGGACAATTTTGACAAACATGCCTCTTGACACGCCTCGGGCCATTTGCAGCTTGTTCACAATGACTTGTGTGG
>SNQJ01S0089209.1:11050-37091 GCA_010110895.2 Picea sitchensis
CACACATTAAAAGAAATGGATAATTGTATGATCCAATCTAAGGGATTAAGTCTAAAGTATTGGGTGGAAGCCATCAACTGTGCAAATTACATAGTAAATCACACTCCCAGAAAGGCTCTTCAAAACAATCTTTCCTTGGTGTGGGAAACCAAATGTAAGTCACTTTCGTGTATTTGGCAGTATAGCATGGGCTCACATTCCTGATGAGAAAAGGAAAGCATTGCAGCCTAAAATCGAGAAGTGTGTATTTGTTGGTTATTATGAAGATGTCAAATTTTATAGACTTCTTCAACCACATTGTAATGAAATTATTATTAGAAGAGATGTTAAATTTGATGAAAATCTCTTGGCTTGCGAGCCTAATTCGACGATTGTTCCTTCTTCGGCGTGCGAGCCATCTTCGACATTTGTGATTTCTTCTATTCCTATTCTGGTTTCTTCTTCAGATGATGACAATGAGGATGAAAATCCACCTCCACCTGCTCACCTTCCTCTAGATGATTCCATTGAACCTGAACCAACAACAGAACCACCACTTCTTATATGGGTCTGTTCAACACGAGAAGCAACTGGTGATCTTGTCAGTGATCCTTTAAATCAATGTCATACATGTTCTCAGTTCCAATGAGCCTCTTCTCTTTTGGCTCAATTTTCATAGACTCACGATCCAAAGACATTTGCAGAAACTTCAGGTCGTGCAGATTGGGATACAACAATGAATGAAGAGTATCGTTCTTTAATGGAAAACGATACTTGAGATCTTGTACCTCTTCCAAAAGGAATAAAACTTGTCAGATGTAAATGGGTCTACAGAACTAAGAATGCGTCAGTTGGAAGTGTTGAAAGACACAAGGCTCGGTTAGTTTCCAAAGGATTTTCCCAAGTTGAAGGAATTGACTATAATGAAACCTTTTTGCCCTGTAGCCAAAATGAATTCCACCCACCTTGTTCTTTCCCTTGCTGCCTCACATAAATGGGAGTTCCATCAAATGGATGTTAAATACACTTTCTTGCATGGGGATTTGCAAGAAGAAATGTACATGGAACAACCTCCTGACTATGTCCAGAACGACTCTAACCTTGTTTGTCACCTTAAGAAATCTCTTTATGGTCTTAAGAAAGTTCCCCGAGCTTGGTATGATAAAATGGACAACTTTCTTATTGACACCACATTTTCTAGATGCCATTCTGATCCTAATGTCTATACCAAGAAAGTAGGAATCCATCTCATAATCCTTGTCCTTTATGTTGATGACCTTATTCTTACTAGTAATGACTCAAAACTTTTAAACCACGTGAAACTAGCCTTAAGAAGAAATTTGAAATGATAGACTTAGGTTTTTTGCACTATTTCCTTGGCCTCCAAGTTTTTCAAACCAATGATTTTTTATTTATTTCCCAGTCTAAGTATGCTTGCGACCTTCTTCATTGCTTTCACATGGAAGATTTTAAACAAACCCCTTCTCCCTTCCAGTCTGGAGTCAAGCTTGCTACCACCTATACTTCTCCCGAAGTTGATGCCACCTTGTATCGTCAATTAGTTGTTAGCCTCTTATACTTGACTCATACCCATCTTGATCTTTCCTTTGTTGTTGGTCTTGTTGCCCGATATATGCAAGCACCACATGAAAGCCATTAGAAAGCAGGTAAAAGGATACTTTAGTAAGTCTGAGGTACAATTCAGTTTGGTATCAAATACATTTCAGAGGGGACTCCTTTATTGGTTATTTTCACTGATTCAGATTGGGTTGACGACCCTGATGATCGAAAGTCTACTGCAGGTTATGTTTTCGGCTTTGGTTCAGGACATGTCACTTGAGCCTGTAAGAAACAACAAGCTATTTCACTTTCTTCAGCAGAAGCATAGTACCGAGCAACGATAAATGCAAGTCAGGAAGCCTTGTGGCTTTGACATATCCTTTCAGAGTTTGGATTCCAGCAACAACATCCGACCAACCTTTGGTGTGACAATCAGAGTTCCATCAAGCTTGCCAAAGACCCATTTCAACATCAACACAAAAAACACATCGAGCAACACATGCACTTCATTAGAAAGCTCATTCATGATCAAGTTATTGAAGTGCTCTTTTTCCCTACAGAAGATCAAGTTGCAGACATTTTCACAAAGTCTCTTATAGAAGCGAAGTTTTCCAAACTTCGATCTATGTTAGGAGTTCATGAAGTTTTCATTTAGAGGGGATAGGCTCTAATGCTTCCTTCCTTCTCCTATTGTGTCACTGTTGTAAATACTTCAATAATATACCAAGTTTTTCTTAAGGGGGGATGTTAGGATATTTAGACACTGAGGAGTTAGTTAATATCTATTTGGTCTAATGTGTCGTTCGATAAAAGTGTGTTTCTTAGTGTGTTTCTTTAGTATGCATTAGTATGCATTTGTAGTTATAAAATTTGACGGTCACGGTATGTTCCCGACATAGAGTGATCTAACAGTTCATATTCTCCTTGATCTTAATGACCATTGATCCATGAATTAACACCCGATTGGTCCATGATCTCTATTTAAAGAGAATGGTGGGTCGTTTGCTGATGATTGATTGTGAGGAAATATCTTGTAAAATCTCTCTGTAATCTTTTTCTTTTGCATTAATAAACTACTCCAAGTGGCCGCATTGGATGGGGTCATGGATGTTTCCCCGTAGGGGTTTTACCACGTCAAAACATCAGTGTGTTGATCTTTGATTTGGTTGTGTGAGTGGTTAATGAAGGCGTTCGTCCTCTGTTGGAATACTTGTGTTGTCAAACACAATGTTGATAGATTCCAAGTTGACAGATGTCTTTTGGGCACAAGCAGTGCATAGAAAATTTCACATTCAAAACAGAGTAATGCTCAGAAACAACAATGATAAAACTCCCTATGAGCTATGGAAAGGAAGACCAGTGAATGTGAAGCACTTCATATTTTTTAGAAGCAAATTCTACATCAAAAGAGAATACGACAGAATGGGAAAGTTTGATTCTCGATTTGACAAAGGTATATTGGTTGGATACTCAAGTTCAAGGAAAGACTATAAGTGTTTCAATCTAAGACTCAACAAATGAGTGGAAATCATCAATGTGACCATTAATGAGACATGTGGACACAAAATAAAGGAAGAAAACAAAGAATCATTGGAACAAGTTTTCGAAGAAGAAGTAAACGAAGAAGAAGCAGAAGAGGAAGATGAAGAAGGACAATCAAAAGCTGAACAACAAGATCCTCAAGCACCTACAAAGACACCCAACATATGAGTACAAAAGAATAATCCAACATGTCAGATTATTTGGAATAAGGATACAGGAGTTGAAACCAGAAGAAGAATTCACTCACTAGAACAATAATACCTAACACTATTATCCACAATTGAGCTAGGTAGCTTTGAAGAAGCCAACATGGATGAATTTTGGATCACAGTAATGGATGAAGAATTAGATCAGATAGAAACTAATGACACTTGGGAACTGGTTCCAAGGCCAAGGAACAAGAATGTGATCAGTACAAAGTGGGTCTTCGGAAACAAATTGATCGAAGATGGACAGGTTACTAGGAACAAAGCAAGATTGGTATGTAAATGATACACTCAAGTTGAAGGTTTAGAGTTTGAAGAGACGTTTGCCCTAGTTTCCAGAATGGAAGCAATTAAAGTGATCCTCGCTTATGCATGCTCCAAGAATATTAAAGTGTATCAAATGGATGTGAAATTAACCTTCCTAAATAAGGATCTAGAGGAATAAGTCTACATTGAGAAACCATAATGATTTTAGTTTCCAGAGAATGAAAATTATGTTTGCAGGTTGAAGAAGGTCTTGTATGGTCTTAAACAGGCCCCTAGGGCATGGTATTCAATACTGGATAGATACTTACAACAACAAGGGTTTAGAAAAGGAAATGCAGGCATAAAACTCTAGACATCAAGATATGTCAAAGCAACCAAGGCATTTTTATCTCTCAGACCAAATACATCAGATAAATGCTAATGTGGTTCAGAATGGAAGACCGAAAAATGATTAGCACTCCTATGAAAACCAATTGGAAATAAAGATGATGATTCAAAGGCTACAAATCAGAGGCAGTAAAGGTCAATGATTGGAAACTTACTTTATGTGATAGCTTCCAGACCAGATGTGTGTTGAAATATTGTAACTTCAAAGAATATTCTAATTATATTTAAGTTATTATATTATAGATCAAATCCCCTTTTGTGGATTGATCATGTCGGGTCTTGTATAAGACCAAATCCCCTTTTGTGGATTGGTCAAACCATAGTTATATGGTGGTGTTTGTAAAGTCAACCCCTGGGGTTTAATAATGTGGTTTTAACCACTATTGGAAGAAGTCAACCCTACTTTATGAAGAGACATAACCCTAGTGCCACCTCAACTAGTATTTATAAGTGAGGAAGGCACATCATTTGTTCACTCACTCACTCACTCACACTTCTAGTGTGCATCTTTCGAAGATAGCTGCAATTGCAAGAAGAAGGAGAGAGACGCAGATGCTCAGTCCTAGTCTATTATTGGTGGTTTGGTCTTAAGTCTTGGCATTGTATTTGGCAATCTATCATTGAGGAATTTTTTTGCTGGGTTTTTTCGCCCATGAGGGGTTCCCAGGATAAAATGTTGTGTACCTTGTGATTGTGTTTCTTTCAGTGATCCTACTTATGTTGTTGTTTTGGAAATTCTCTAGAAAATTGAAAAGAGAATAATAACTACTCTAAATTTAACATGGTATCAGAGCTTGAATGAATATATCACCTTTCACTAGGTATCCAAAAACGTCATTGTTGTCTTACAAGGAAATTATGGATTGTTATTGAAGAGGAATTTGTGACTAAAAACCATCTAGAAAAGTGCACCCTACCCTAGTACATCATTTGGTAGCTTAAGCGCACCTTTTCAGTGGCCAGAGCCTTCGAGAAATCAGAACCAGTACAAGAAGTACCAGTCTAGATTTGCGTAGGTCAAGTTTCAAGGGGTAAAACTTGGAATTTTTTAAAACAGACAACTCCATCCTACTCACCTTAGCCCAACACATCTTCTGGTAGGTTCATATTCATTTTATGAGCACGTTCATTTTTTGGTCATTTTCCCAACTACAAGTCAAGATGTCTGTAAGCACCAAGCTTATTGACAAGTTAGAAGCTGTGGAAAACTTTCGTGCCTGGAAGTACATAATTGGACTCATTCTTGAAGAGAATGACCTTGCAAAATTCATAATTTAAAATGTACCAGAACCTAAAGAATATGCAGAGAAAGTGAAGTACAAGAAGGATATGGTTAAGGCCAGAAGGACCATTGCAGACTCCATTAAATATCACTTGATCCCTCAAGTGTATTCTAAGAATACTCCAAAATTTATGTTTGATGCCCCAACCAAAATGTATGAAGGAAAGAACATGAACCGAAAGAAGAAATTGAGAACCCAACTCAAGAATACAAAGATGCAGAAAGGAGAAATAGTTCAAGACTATTTCTCTAGGGTTACTCATTTCAAAGAATAGTTAGAAGAAATTGGAGACAACTTGGATGACGATGAACTCATCATGACAACTCTTAATGGTCTCACAATACCTTTGGATGTCTTCATCCAAACTATCTGTGCAAGAAAATAGAAACTCCAATTTGACAGTCTATGGGAAGAATGTGTTCAAGAAGAAGCAAGAGTAGCCAATCGAGAAACTATACTATTAAAGGATGAAGATCAAGCCCTAGCTGCTCATAGTAAAGGAGGAAAGAAAATGTATTATTACCAAAAGGAGACTCACCTTTATAAATAATCTCACTCCCCAAAGAGATTCACCCGCTTCCATAAAGAATCTCACTCTCCAAGGAGATTCCAGAAATATCATAAGGGTCAAAGAAAAAAAAAAAGATTTCTCCTCTTATCAATGTTATCCTCTTGATAAGATGGGACACATTGCTAAGAATTTTCCTGCCAGAAGGGAAGAATACAAGAAGATAAATAACAAAAGACATCATGCCCATGCAATTGAAGATGATGAGCCACCCGAGAAGGTGACTAAAGAAGAAATTGAAGATCATGTTTTGTGATACATGGAGAAGATACTTGGCTCTTAATCACATGACAAGAACTCTGATGAGAATGAAGGATGTATTATATGTACCAGAAGAAGAAGGTTTGTACTTAACCACTCAAATGTATGCGGTCCAATGCCATCAACCTCTCTAAGTGGGTATGTATACTATGTGTCATTTATAGATGATTATTTTCGCAAGACTTGGGTTTATTTCTTGAAATCAAAAGATGAGGTACTCAAAAAGTTCAAGGAATTCAAAGCCTTGGTAGAAAATATCTCCGAAAGAAAAATCAAGATACTCTAGTCAGATAATGGAGGATAATACACCTCAAATGAATTTGGAAGCTTTTGCAGAGATGTCAGGATTAAGAGGGAGCTCACCACTCCCTATAATCGCCAACAAAATGGTGTAGCGGAAAGAAAGAATATAACAAGTATGGAAGCAGTGAAGACTATGATTCACGATCAAGATCTTCCAATGCACTTATGGGCTGAAGCAACAAGAACAACAATTTATGTCCAAAACAAATTATTCCATAGTGCACTTGGATTCAAAACCCACGTAGAAATGTTCACCGAAAAGAATCCAGAAGTAATCCATCTCAAAATATTTGGTTGTCCTGTGTTTGTACACATTCCAAAATAAAGGATAACTAAGCTGGATCGTTCAAGAAAGAAGGGAATATTTTTTGGATACTTTGAGGTCTCTAAGGCCTTAAGAATTTACATACTAGGTTACCATCATATTGAGATCAACAAAGATGTAATCTTTGATGAAGATGCAACACTCAAAAGATCAAGGACAAGCCAGGTTGGGGAAGGGAACTTATCCAAGATGGAGAGAAGTATGGTGCCCAAGAAGGAACCATGAGACAAAGCAAGAAACCTAATCCATTCTCCAGTTATATGGCCTTGATGTGTGATCTCATAGAAAAGGAACCTTCTTGCTTTGAAGAATCCATTCAGAAGAAAGAATGGGTGGATGCCATGACAGAAGAATACCAGTCCATTATAAAGAATGTTATATGGGAAATAGTTCCCAGACCAAAGAACAAAGATGTGGTATCTTCCAAATGGATATACAAGATAAAACATATTGTAGACAGAAGCATTGAAAAACATAAAGCAATATTTGTATCTCATGCTTTTCTCAAAAGGAAGGCATCAATTATGAAGAGAATTTTTCTCCTGTAGCCAGATACACTTCTATCAAAACCATCATAGCTCTTGCAACCAAAATGAAGTGGAAGTTACACCAGATGGATGTGAAAACAACCTTCTTAAATGGTGTTATTTAAGAAGAAGTGTATATAGAACAACCACAAGGGTTTGAAGCTGAAGATGGAAAGACTCATGTCTACATATTGAAGAAAGCTCTGTATGGGTTGAAGCAAGCTCCTAGAGCTTGGTATGGCAGAATTGATAGTTTCTTGACAAGCTTGGGCTTTACCAAGAGTAAAGATGAATCTAACCTTTACTTCAAGGTAATGAATGATGAGCCAATTATATTTCTACTGTATGTGGATGACTTATTCTTAACAAGAGAATAAAAGCTCATCACAGATTGTAAGAAGAAGCTCGCTGCATAATTTGAGATGAAAGACCTAGGCTTGATGCATTATTTCTTAGGTCTTGAAGTTTGGCAGAGCCCAGAGAAGATATTCCTTAACCAAGGAAAGTATGTAGTTGAAATACTGAAAATATTTGACAGGTTGGAATGTAAATCCATGAACACACCCATGGAAACAAAGTTGAAGCTCCTGGTTGATAATTTGTCAGAATTGGTCGATGCTACACTATATAGACATATTATTGGTTTGTTGATGTATCTGATGAATAACAAGCCATATATATGCTTTGCTGTGAACACCTTGAGTCAGTATCTGGTAGAGCCCATACGTGTTCACATTGTGGCTGCAAAGCATGTGATGAGATACCTTAAAGGTACGTTGGATTATGGTCTTTGTTATGCCAAAGATCATGACTTCATACTGTATGGTTATACTTATTCGGATTGGGCTGGAAGTGTTTCTCATAGAAAGAGAAATTTAAGCTGTTGTTTCAGTCTAGGGTCAGCCATGACTTCATGTCAGAGTAGGAAGTAATCCAGTATTGATATCACCACGATAGAAGCATAATACATTGCAACAAGTTCCGCTAGTTGTGAAGCCAGATGGCTTCGTAAGTTGTTGACAAGTCTCTTCAATCTGGAGATGGAAACCATCGTGATTCTATGTGATAACCAGAGTTGCATAAAGATGATGAAGAACCCAATGTTCCATGATAAGTCGAAGCACATAGAGATCTGATATCACTACATTCGTGATATGGTGCAGAGAGGAGATGTAAAGCTCTAATATGTTGGCACAGATGAGATGTAAAGCTCCAAGGGAAGATTTTGAGTATCTACGACAGAGACTCAAAGTAGTTTCCACTCCCAAATGAATGATTTTGAATGATTATCTTATATGTCTTATATTTGCATGAGGAAGCACCATCAAGAGGACAACTCATTTTGGGAGAGCAGTCTCAAGGAGAGTTCAGTCAGGGGGAGAAACCCCTAGGGATAGTTTAGTCAGGGGGAGTAGCCCTAGGGAGAGTTCAGTCAAGGGGAGCAACCCCATGGACAATTCAGCCAGGGGGAGAAACCCCAACTGGAATTTACCTTTGCCATTGATGTGAAAGGGGGAGAGATTCTTCAAATGCTTGGAGAGAGAGTTAGATGTTTGGAGAGAGTATAGATGTATGATTTGTTCAGATGCATGTAGAGAGAGTTAGATGTTTGGAGAGAGCACAAAGGCATGATTCCAAGGGGAGAAGGTACTTGAATGTTGCATCAGAGTGTTTCCATCAATTCTAAAGGGGGAGGTTGTTTAATAATTGGGTTGGTTGTCATTGATTTCATCCATTGAAGCAAGCAAAGTGGTTAAGGAACCCGAGTTTGGTTGAGGATTAATGTAGTGGAGATCAATGTATTTGCAAGTAAGACTATTCTAGATAGATATTACATGTTGTGCCATTTCCAGTGATATGTGGAATGCCACATAACTCCTCACGATTAGAGAGTTGTGAATTTGTGAAGTTGGAGAACCCTCATGAGCTATCCAGAAGCCTCTAGAAGGTCAAAGAAGTCAATTTATTCTAGAAGCTCCTAGAAGAAGTTTACTAGTCAAAGTGGGTGTAACTAGGAGTTAATCATGAGTTAAGCTGTTGCAAAAATAAAATAATTAAAAATAAATTAGTTGCAATTAGAAGTGGAGAGATTACTATTTTTGGATAAAGTGGTTGTAAGTGGACAAAGTGGTTAGAAGTGGGTTAGCCCTAAAAGAAGGAAGTTGAGTAAAGTTAGTTAGAAGATAACTCCTTGAGGAAGCTACTTGGAAAGTATAAATAAGAGAGCAAGGGTCTCCTATTAACACCTAATGAGCACATTGAATATCTATTATTTGTGAAAATTTTATTGCAGGTAGTCATTGATACGTTTGAAGTTACACAAGTTTGAGGTAGCAAAGGAGGGTTTATGGTGAAAGTTTTGGACTTGCATAATTACTAAAAAAACCCTAGTTTTTAAGGTGTACATGGGATACAGTGGAGGAAGTCATGTACATATGCAGGTTGTAGTGTATGAGGGTGTGTACATACGCAAGCTAAAGAAGAAGAGGTCGCATACAGTTGGGAAAAGCGATGAAAGCTTGAGTTGATGAAGATGCCAGGTCTCTAGAGTCTGAAAGCAAGCTCCCAAGAAGCCCTACAATGATCAGGTACAACATATATTTTTGTAGATTCAAAAGGTATGTCAAGTTTTTATAAGTAGTTGGATATTGTTGTCTATATCAGATATGGTTATGGGAAATTGAAGATTTTCCCTAGATAGGTTGTTGGTTGTATGGCACTTATGGTATGAGATATATCTACATAAATACAACACTGGTATGTCTAGTTTTAATCATTGGTACATCTTGTTGGTTTGATTGTTGAGGCATATCTTGTATTTCTTGGTACATGGTTGAGGGTTTTGGTTTTGATGTGTTTGTGAAGTTGTTGGTGTAGTTTGAGGCTGCATATCAGTAAGGGTTTGATGTCTAGTCCATGTGAGGGTTATTACACTTGATCATGATTGTATACACATGTATGGCACATGACTAGAGAGACATAGATGGACTTGGTTAAGGGATATGTATGATGATGTATGCATAGGGAACAACTAGATATTGGACATAGTCACAGGTTATAGGTTGAAGTGATGGAGGCAACAAAGTGTCTGAGATTTAGAAAGGTGAAAACCCTAGCTTTTTGTAGGTGTATGCAAGTTGCAGTATAGACATGCCGTGTACATACTCATGTTGCAGTATAGACAAGTCACGTACATACATGTGCTGCAATATAGACAGGTCACGTACCTGCTGGTAAATGTTGGGACATGTTATTGATACATGCATATTACAGGTACATGTTGACTATAAAGTATTGGCACATATTGGTTACAGGTTGTTGGCACAGATTGGTACATGTTTACACTGGCATATTTCACACTGATAGTGTGAAAAAGGTTTCATCAACTATTTGGCACTTATATTTCAGGGCGATAGGACGGGGCAAGCATAGGTGGTTGTAGCCACCTTCCGGTAGTAGCCAGAGAACATAGGGGGTTGTAGCCTCCTTCAAATTGGAGCGAGAGAATTGGGGAGTTGGAGCTTCCCTCTAGTTGTATCCTAAAAACATAGGGGGTTGAAGCCTCTTTCCAGTTGCAGCTGGAAAATAAAGGAAGTTGGTGCTTCCAATGAATGTAATTATTGAAGACATATAAGAAAAAAAATTCTGTGGTTTTCTCCTGCATTGGGTTTCCACGTAAAAATACTGGTGTATTGTGTATGTGTGTGATTGCTCATTGTTCATGGTTTGTTGGCACAGGGGCAGACCCGGGGTTCAACGCTACAACAATGCACCAACAAAACCCTAACTACCAGCCCTTTCAACAACACCTACGAAGCAGATGAAGTCTCACTTGAGGTAGAGGCAGGGGTGGTTGCGAGACTCAGGTGTCTGCAACCTTAGCTGCGACACATATATGTGATTATAACACTTAATAAAGAACTTAACACCGCCAATTCCTCAACATGTAATCACTATTCACTTCGCTGATAAAACAGAGCTTCACAACATTCACACTAATCTATAGTATTCAAGCACTTAGAATATACAAATGGATCAGAATGAGCATATCAAGCACTAAACATGACTATCTAGATCAGATCTAACATTCTCACATATCATAAGCACAAAGCAGAAGTAGATCTATCTAAAGAGATCAAAGCACTTAGCAAATAACATGTGAACACATCAAGACAAAGCACAAAGCACAAAACATGTAACACAGTGTTTACATGGTTCACCCCCACCCTGGGGCTACGTCCACTAACTCTTATTCTTTATTGTCTTTAGTCAATCGTTTACAAGCACAAAGCCATCAAAACCCTTACTCCACACAAGACAAAAGATCTGCACAACTCGCTAGATCCTTCTTCCTTGTGTTACAACACTAAGCCCTCCACAATCTACTTCAAGGACCCACACTTAGCTCTGCAAGTCTCTTACAGTCATGAACAAAGCACTTCCAGACTCTACTCGCACTTAACATACATTCACATCACATAGATGCACTACTCCCCTTTCTTACATTGCCTAGCCTTCTATTTATACATACAAAATAGGCCTAAGCATAGGTAAACCCATGGGCCGACATCCCAATCCTGTTACATAATCCCCAAAACCCCAAAAGGACCCAAAAGTGGGCCGATATCCCTTGATCTCCGCTTTGTCTTGCGCTCCTCCTTCGACAGGCTGTCGAAGTCCCAAAATGGTCAAACATGACAAAGTATCTCCCAAAACTTGGTCAAGGGACAACATGGTTTATTTATTCTGCACTCTTTGAATGATATTGGTAAATTGATCATAAAGATTAATAACATCCATATATTGTTGTTAAAAATGATTAAATTTCTCTATTACTGATTCACCCCCCCTCTCAGTAATCCAACATGGTCAACCTCTCACCATCAAGGCATCATTGGTCTATCCTTACATGCTCTTCCATCTCATTTCTTCTGAAAACAAAGATGCAACCATGTATTCAAGTGTTAATGTGGTCAAATTACTCCCTATAGCCACGACTAAGCTATATGATGAGTCTAGAAAATAAAACAACATAATAATACATTTCTCCTCCTCAGTAATTTTAATATCCATAGACAATAACTGGCTTATTAAATGCATGTGCTCTGTTACTGAGCTCCCATCACTCATCCTCAGAAGATACAGTTTCTTCTGAAGGAACAACTTGTTTACTAGGGATTTCGACTGGTACAAGCTTCCCAACTTATCCAACAATTTTTTTGTAGAGTCTTCACTTGAGATATTCAACGATACTAAATATACAAGACAAAGTTGAATCGTACTCCTTCCTTCTCTCAAGTTTCTCCCATTCTTCCTTAACATACCCATCAGAATGGTTATGGGACTTGCACCCACCCATTGTTCTTGATATATAGAAGATCTTCCATCTTAAGCTTCCAAAGCTCAAAATTTTGGCCATTCAATTTTTCGATCTATATCCTCGAACCACTTGCCATTCTTTCAAGAAAAACTTTAAATATCACCAACTTACAACTCCCACTGGACCTAAGTTTAGCTCAGATCCAAGATTTGCTTAAACTTTCTCCAATACAACCATTACAAAGCAAAAAATATCCTCTGATACCAATTGTATCAAAGCAACTCAAATATATCTTTGCTACGAGATATAACTCTGATACGATTTTGTTGGGATAAAATAATCCTCACACTAAACCAACCAGGAAAGAGAAGATAGATATAAACAAGAAATAAATGACAATCACACACAATACATGGATATTTTATCATGGAAACCCTTGACTAGGAAAACCAACATTTATTGAGGGTGTTTCTCTCTTGTTGATCCGGATTATTTTTGGAATGAAATGAAAGAAGAGAAATTACAATGAAATACTCATGAAAATTGCCAGAAACAGAGAAATACAACAATACTTGATTTCTATTAATGAAAGAATTGTAAAGAGATTGTAAAAATACAGAGTGCAAAACTCGCTAGAATGGTGGCAGCTTTATCTCTGAGAAGAGATGTGAGGGCTACGCTCATTCACAAGAAGATGATTAAAATGAGGCTCTGAAGGCCTTTTTATAATAAACATCAATGCCAAAATCCTAGACATCCAAAATCTTAACCCTAGGAGATGAAACACCAAAAGTCATGTGGGCCTCGTTTGGTTAAGTTCGTACATTAACTTCATGGGGTCGTAACTTTTTCATTGTACGATCTCTATTTTAGGCGCGTGATAGCCCATTGGAAAGGTATTTTCGAGAACTACACATTTTGTCGTCAAACTCTAACTCTTTCTATAGTTTGACTGTGGCACGCCAAAAAAACATTGTTTAGGGCCCCAAAATGGCCCTAGAAGTACAACAAGATGTGCTGACATGAAAACATATAAAATAAGCCAGTTGGATTAGGTGGGAGGCCACTAGTTTCCAGTTGGAAGATGTGTAGGGCTTCAGACAACCTCAGAAGTGTAGAACCCACAATTACAAAGAAGTACATAAGAACGTGTTGAACTAACAACTGACAAGAGGAGCCAGTTGGAATAGGTGGGCGGCCACCAATATCCACTTGGATCAGTCCTCCCCAGTTAGGAAGCAATGGTCTCCATTACATTGAGTTCCCAGGGAAGAGGGGAAAGTATTTTCTGAATCTGAATCTTGGTGAGATGCGTGCCTTGTTGGAGAAGTTGTGCTACTTGGTCTGTGGAATATTGCCACAAACCTATTGTTGGCGGGGTTGAATCTGTTCCTCCAACATGTCATCTCTGGGCTTGATGGGGCATTGTACAGGCACCGTGGTCGGTGAAGAAACATTATATTCTTTCTCTTCAACAATATGTTTTTGCTGGATAGAAGGTGTTGAGGCTGCAGTGGTTGTAGTGGTCTTCTGTGCATCCGTTGAACAAACTGTGAAGAGGACGAATTTTGTAGTATGAGAGATTACCTTGCGGCACTATTTTGGGGGAGCAGTAGTCAGAACTACCTCTGGTATCCTATAGAGCTGACCTCCCAGAGTAATAATGACACTACGAGGTCTAGTCTCATAGACAACATGACGTTTCCACATATATGGTTGGCCCAAAACAACACATCATACATTAAGAGGGGCAACATCACACACTACCTCATCCTTGAAGGGATGGATGCCATAGGATAGATGACACTGTTGGCTGACACATAGATGGTTGCGTGTGTGGTGTTGTCGACAACCCCAATTGTTTGATAACCTTAGCTAAGATGAGATTGTTCTGGCCGTTGTTATTAACAATGAAATGCAATGGGGTTCCCTTCACCCACATATGTGAATGGAAGAGGCGCTCCCCCTCTTCAGGATCTATTGGTTCTTCTGGGTAAATTGTTGTGGTCATGACAATAGTAGTGGGGTCTGTGTCGATGATCTGTCTGTTTTCAATATTTTCAGGATCGAATTCCAAATTAGGGTTCGGCTCCGTGTCTTTGACCTCGACCACTAATGACTGTTTTGAGCGACATTCAACGGTGTTGTGCCAGGGGATTTTGTGGAAGTCACACCACTTTCCAATGTCATTATTCATCTATCCTTTACCCTTCTTATCCAGTGTCTTGGATTGGTTGTCTAGAGGCTGTTGGTTAGGGTCATATTTACCATGCTTTGGTTGTTGCAGATTTACAGACCCAAATTCGCATTTTTTATGGTGCCTAAATTTCTGCTCGATTTTGGCAACATATCGATAGGTAGCTCCCAATGATGAGATGTTTAGGAAATCCATTTCGGTTTGGATGTACCTATGCAGAGCCCCACGATATTTCATAACCAGATGCCACTCAAAGTCTTTGATACCCAGCTTGGTGCGCAAGGTATGGAGGTATTTTTGAACTCCGACACTATTTGTCTCTTCTCTTGCCATAGTGTGGTCCATATCATGTATTGGTATTCATAGTTATCAACAGGATAGGGCTGTTCTTTGACCGCATAAAAAAAAATCCCAAGTGGGATTGACCCCATATATTCCAGATTCCTTTGTGGAACTTTTCTCCCAGTAAGTTTCCCACCAATATTTGACATGGGAGAGAGCCTTGAGGAGTGCGAAGGTGATCTTTTCCCCGTCGAAAAAAATTTGAACAGAGAAATAAACTTCTAATAGATTTAACCATTTTTCTAGGGCATCCACATCTATATGACCTTCAAATATGGGAATATAAAAATTAACTTGTACATTGAAGGGAGAGGTTCCTCCAAAATGGTGGCTTGATGAAGATGTGTTTATTGCTATCGGCAAGCATTAAAGGATGTGTGAAAAATTCTCCATCATTTCGTCCCTCTGTCGCGTAAGAGATTTCTCAAGAAACAGGTTAATAAAATATTCTTCTTTGCCGTTTTTTTTTTTATGCCGCCATCGAGGATTTGTTGGGCATGCGAGAGTGATTTCCCTTAAGAGAGACAAACTTGAGACCCAACTGACTATACCCGGACCTCATCGGGGACATGCTTTGAAAAATGATCAAGAGCAATCTGCTCTGATACCACTGATCCAGATTATTTTTGGAGCAAAATGAAAGCAGTGAAATTACAATGAAATACTCATGAAAATTTCTGGAAACAGAGAAATACAACAATACTTTATTTCTATTAATGAAAGAATTGTAAAGATATTGTAAAAATACAGAGTGCAAGACTCGCTAGAATGGTGGCATCTTTAGCTCTGAGAAGAGATGTGATGGCTACGCTCATTCACAAGAAGATAATTACAATGAGGCTCTGAAGGCATTTTTATGATAAACATGAATGCCAAAACCCTATACATCCAAAAACCTAACCCTAGGAGATGAAACACCAAAAGTCATGTGGGCCCCATTTGGGTAAGTTAGTACATTAACTTCTCGGGGTCGTAACTTTTGCATACGATCTTTGTTTTAGGCATGTGATAGCCCGTTGGAAAGGTATTTTTGAGAGCTACTCATTATGCCATCAATCTCTAACTCCGTTTAAATTTTTACTGTGGCATGCCAAAAAACACTATTTAGGGCCGCAAAACGACCCTGGAAGTACAACAACATGATCTTCATGATTCTTACATCTATATGATCTTCATGATTCTTCTAAAGATGAGATTTTATAGTATAACAACATGCCTTATTTATATGCTTTACAACATGCAAAAACCTAAATCATGGCATCCAAAAACGGTTATAGATCCACGCAAATGATTGGTTGCAATCCCATGAATCACCCAGTCGACCTCTAGTCGGTCTTCAGTCGACTGCCACCGGACCTCCTATTGGCAGACCCTCGAATTTTTGGTTGATTACTTCGGCCTCGACTTAACCATCAATTTGACTTGACTAATCGATCAACTTATCCACCCAGTTGATCCACCTTGATTAAACAATTGGATAGTTTTTATTTAACTACAAAGAATATAACAACCCAACAATATTGTGCCTCGACTATGATGAAGAGAATCATATACTCAACATTTACCTTGTCAAAATATAATCTCTATGAATTAACAATAAGGTTGTTGATTAAGAACAACAACCAAAGAAACCATGAAATGACTGCTCCACATAGTGATCAATTAGAAATATCTTAGTCAATGTTCCTAAACACGGGAAACTTATGTTATGGTGTATGTATTGTATCACTCGAGCTAGAGTGATAATCAAAGTTAGTGATAATTGGGTATAATTATTAAGATATCCATGGTGGGATTGTATGCATGACTTAATTAAATTTACATAGATCTCAATATAATATTTACTTAACCAAAGAACTAGTAGCGAGCTAAGGTTTTAAGTGGTAGTCAAATCAATAGGTTATACTTTAAATGTGGGGATCCTATATGGAACTTAGGAAGAATAAATATACAAGAGAAGCGTGTCTTGGAATTGACTAAATTACAAGTGGAAATATAATAAAGTTTGGACACAATAAGGTGTTTGCTAAATAAGGGTAGTTACAATCAATATATTAATAGCCTCAACATATTTTAATCAAGTGAAGGTCTAGTGGAACCTATATAGCACAGGATCTGGTATCTGGGAGGATGTAGAGACCATGCGTTGAGATCATCCCATACTTTTTTACAAGAACTAGAGGATTTTTATTCATTAAAAGGGGTGCGGCCTAAACTGCTAAATACAAAATGAAGAACCAAATAATAAAACAAAATTACAGTTCTTCCAAAATAGATAGCATCCATGAGCCTACTCTATCTCTACGGTGCCTTCAAAATCTAAAATTATTGCATAGTTGAACTAATTACGTTCGATAAAAGATATCATGAATACAGACAAAAAAACAAAACATATCTAAACTTTAGAGTCAGGATCATTCTAGACATCCTCATCTCTGTTGTCTTCAGCATGTGGTGGCGCCACTGCAACATGTAAATCTAGAAGCTGTGATGCCTTCGATCTAAGCGAACGACCATTGACCATTCCAAAATCAGAATTCCCCTGAGCCCCTTCCCTCTATGCAAGCTACAATTGGAGTGATTATACCTGACTTCGTAGAGAGTCGACCTCATCCTGAAGTTGACCCACTAAAAACTGATGCTAAACCAGAGTGTCCAAAGAAAAGGAAACTAAATAATTGAAGAAATTAACTGAAATTACCAGAAGGTGATGTTCCATGAATTCGTTATCCACCATTTCCACTTCCTCATACCTTTCATTCGACTCATTTTCCATAAGTGACCAATTGACCGAAGATACCACCACTCGATAGCAAGGAAAACAATGAAATGAAGGAAAGAACACAATGCATAGATAGAAAACATAATTTCCACCAAACATGCCACTCTCCGAAAATAACCTAGACTACATCCATGAAGTTCAAAGGGCAATATAGATAGATCAAACCAAACCACAAACGATCGTTTCCAACATGGAACCGAGGAGCACTGAGTTTTCCAAGGCTACATCCTTGAGTTTAATAGCAGGGAATCCTTTCCTAACTAAATAAATACATATATCTTGTACCTTGACATCTATGTCCAAACAAAATCCCATGTATTTTCCATGCGAGCGCGCAAGCCAGCTGATGCCATTTACTGGATTCTCCATCCTAAACGATACTTCCGCCTCCCTTCCATTTGTGGAAATTATAACATCTTTCCAATCCTTTTTCATATCCACCAAAATGGGAATGAAATTGTATTGGGCTCGTACCATTGCCATAGATCTCATCCGGTTCCCACGAGCTTGAATACAATGACCACAAATAGAACTAATTACTCACCCCGCCCCTTTATTTGAGATGTGACATTGTATTGTAAATTTTGTGAACCTTCCACGCATTATCATGAATGTAACCTCTATCTCTACATAGGCCAGACGGCCCCCACCCAAGTGCCAAGGACTTGACATTAGGGAGGAGGGGATAAACAAACCACCCCACAAACCCACAAGGAGCCAGGAGCTAGGCCAATGGCTCTATTTTCCAATTCATCAACTTATTTGTTGTTTTCACGAAGGATGTGGAAGAAATAGACATAAAGATTGGGAAAATTGACCCTTATATGCCCAATAAGAGCCTTCAATCCAACATCCATAGGAATAGAGCCAGTGACGAAGTATCTAATAGTCTTTTTGGAATGTCCTACAATGTTCAATTGAGAGATATGCCTTTTCTTGGCTAGTTGTATCCCCTTGTAGATTGCATAAGCTTCTGCCTTATTGTTCGTAGTTACCCAAAGATTCCGATAGAAGTCAATTTTTCAAGTTCCTTTAGGGCCATAGAGCTCCCCTCTCGCACTTGCCTCCTTTGTGTTTCCTTTAGAATCCCCATCAAAGCGAAAAGTATAACATGATTGAGAAAAAAACTAAGAATGAACTTTAGGAGGAGAAGATCGAAGCTTCCAGAGTGATCTTTGAGAAATCTTGTTACCGACTAAAACATTTATGTTTAATTTCAACAACTAGAGTTCCTCCTTTAGGTCTAGTCTCTGGGGGGCCTCCACACCGATTCTTTTAGAGTTTATATATTCTGTAATTTGTCATAAAGAGTGTGCAACCACATAATGAGGGTTGGAGTGTTGATTATTGAATATGGCTCTATTTATGGCAAGCCACAATTTCCAACAAAAATATTTAGGAGACACCTTCCACACTCTTTAAAACAAAGGCTTTCCATGAAAAGAGCCCTGATAGAAATACCCCCCTTTCCCAATAGAGATTTAGGGGAATCAGGTCACAATACTTTATGAAGCAGTTCCAAGTAAACAATATTCTATACATGTTTTGAGAATTCACATTCCATGAAGAGGTGACTAGAGGATTCCAAACTTTAAATACACAAAGCACACCAAAAAGGACCATAAAATCCTCTTTTACTCAAATTCTCCCATATGAGTAGCCTACCGTGGGGCAAAATCCAACAAAAAATGTTCTTTTTCGGAAGCTTGTCATTGTTCCAAACATTTTTGCAAATATTTTATTTTTCAATGAGAGTAGATTGCTGAAGAAAAGTGACATATCCTTCCTTTACCGTATAACCAATTGCTCCCAAACTTCTACTATCTCTGGCCTGCAGATGAATCAGGGTCACCCCTTGAAGTTTTGACAACAAGGGTTGAACCAGAGCATTGAGTTGAGGAGGGAGATGACCCAAATCCCAGCCCGACCAATCTCCATTTGAATTCCACTTGGAGATATCAAACAAAGTGAGCTTATGCAATTTTGTCATAGAGGGGGAGGAAAGAGGGGTCCTAACATAGAGGGGAGGATCCTAAGATACCATCCTTCCAAATGTTGATATGTCATCCAATTCTGAGTATCCAAGTGAGATATTTTTGAAAAAATGGAAGGGAGGCCAAAAGAAACTTCCAAATAGTTGAACCTGACTGCCTGGTCGGAAGGCCATCGAGGCATCTTCTTCTATCCCTGAAAAATATTTTTTAAGAAGAGCCCATTTCCACCAATCACTTTCCCCTATCACCAATATCCACAAAAGTTTTGATCCAAGAGAAATATTCACCATCTCAAGGTATCAAACACCAAGACCCCCATGGTACGTGGGGGACCTCACCAAGATCCAATTTTCCAAGTGGAAACACTTTGAATTGGATTTTCCTCCTTGCGACACAAATTTACGAATTTCCTAGGACAAGTATTTATTAATACCAACAGGGGCCAAAAGAGAAGAAAATTGAAAAATAGGGAGCCAGGACGAGACATATTTGACTAGAACCAGTCTACTGACAGGATGCAACCAAAAAGCACCCCGATTTTCAAACCGCTCTTTGATTTTTTGCAGAATAATTTGCCAAGTGTCTCCTGGAAGTGATTTCAAACAGATTGACATTCCTAAATATTTAAAATATTTCTAGTTGGCTATAAATGGGAATTGGAATATGTGAGCAATGGCCATAAAATTGTGTGTAGTAATTTTCCAAGCGTACAACTGACTTTTGCTCTTATTGATAATCCCTCCTGAGATTTGAGTGAACTAGTCCAAAACAAGTTTGAATCGGTGGGATATAAATTTTGAAGCACGCCCCCCCCAAGTAGCAGAGTGTCATCAACAAATTGGGAGTGATTGATTCTTTTTACTCCATTGGCAATCCAAAGACCCATGATTTCTCCTTAACTGGGCTCCCACTCAAGTATTTTTTAAGATCTTCCGACATTAGGACACAAAGAAGAGGGGAAATATGATAGCCTTTCAGAAGGACCCGAGAAGCTTTGAAAAAGAGGGCTATCCTACCATTGACCAGGGGGTAAATTCAAGTATTATTTATACAAGATTCGTTCCAGGAAATAAAAGCTTGATTGAAGCCAATTTTTTCTAAGACTACATTGAGAATGATATGCTTAACTCTATCAAAGGCATTAGCCATATTGATTTTAAATATCATGCCTTTCCCCCCTCGAGTGTAGCTCTAATGAATAGCCTCCTGCACCAGAATGATATTATCCCAATTTTTCCTTTTCTCCACAAAGCCCCCTTGATTTGAAAGAATGAGATTACATAAAAAGGGTTTCAACCTATTGGCTATGATATTTGCCATAATTTTGTAGGAAACATTACAAAGAGATATGGGGTGAAATATGTCAAAGGTTGAGGCATTTTTAGATTTTAGAATTAATGCCAAGAAGGTCGAGCTTGTGGCCCATCCCACTCGTGAAGAATTGTGTACATATTGAATCATGCGAATTAGATTGTATTTAACGATGGACCAACAACTTTTATAGAAGTGGGTAGTGAAGCCATCAGACTCATGAGATTTGTCAGGATTAAACTAATTCAAGGATGCACAAATTTCCTATTATGTGACTGGCTTATTCAATTTCAAATTATCTTCCTCGGACATCATCGAGGGAATGTGAAGAATAAATTGCTCACATAGCTCCTTGTCCATCTCTCCATTTTCTGAGTATAGTTTTTCAAAATGAAGGGAAGCATCTTGTTTAATATTCTCAAAAGAAGATAACACCTCACATGATTGAGTATTAATTTCCTCAACCCTATTACGCCTTTGCCGAGCTTTAACCTGCTTATGAAAAAATGAAGTGTTTTTTTCTCTGGTTTGAAGTCACGAGATTTTGGATTTTAGCCTACATATAGTCTCCTCATTTTTCAATGACTTGAAATATTTTTGATACACAATTTGTTCTTTTTGTAGCAGGTCAGGAAGTACTTTAGTGCTTTCCAACCTTTCTTGAATATTAGCAAGAAATCTCTGGTTCTCCGACACTTATATAGACGGAGAAGGGATTGATTCATTTACCTAATTTTTAAGTGCAACCTTAGTTAATTTGAGCTTTTGTTCCTAGATGTTAATAGGGGAGCCCGAGATCCATTGACTCTTGGAGCGAGAGAATAAAAAAAAGAAGTTAGGATTCTCCATCCACAAGGGGTTAAACCGAAATAGAATTGATCCCAAATTCTCTTCTTTCAAGATAGATAGAGAGTTAGGGTGATGATCAAAGTTGTCCCAAGGGATAATGGGATAGGAAATCAAATCAAGAAGAGACAAAAAGGAGTTATGAATTAGAAAGTGGTAAAGCCTAGCTGCAATGTGACTTGGACCGACTCTTTTGTTATTCCAAGTGAATTTTCCCTTACTTGGTTGAACATTATTTAGATTCAAAGAAGAAATGAGGTCCTCCATATTCTCCCTCGATGGACCCCTGACAATGGAATCCCCTATTTTTTTCCCCCTTAGATGGAGTGTAGTATTAAATTCCCCATCAATTATACAATTCTGACTACATCCAGACTCCCCAATTCCTAACAAAGAGTCCCAACAGTCTATTTTTTCCCAATAGTTATCAGACATATACACATTAAATAAATGTATTAACATACCTAAAGGAAGATGAACAAGCTTGACCATAATCCAATGCACTGCTTCTATGTTGCTTTCCAACTAGAATATTTTTGGGTTCTAGAGAGTGCATAATCCCCCTGATGCCCCCCTTGCATTGATTGTTACCCATTTAATTTTTCTCCAAAATTGTTGTAATTCATGAAAGACCTCGAGATCCTTCAATTTTGTCTCATGGACTAGAAGAATTTGGGGTTTCTCGACTCTTATTAACTCTCATAACGCTTATTTCTTTTCATTGCTACACAAACCTCTGCAATTCTAGGAGACTAATTTCATTAATTACCTGAATATTTGGATGCCCCCCCTTTAGAGGGCTAGGAAATATTTTGGGATGCCCCTTTTGAGGAATGAACATACCCATAGGATTTCTCACTTTTCATCTCTTTTTAAAATCCTCCCTCCAAGGTAGTTTCAATGCCTAACTTCTTGTCCTAATTTGCTTCATTCTCCCTTTTATTCCAATTGGATCTTTGTGTTAGATAAAAAGGATCACAGAGAAATAAAATAAAAACAAATGCGGAAATAAAACACAGAAGATACATAATACAATAGAGACACATATATACGTGGTTCACCAGTGTGGGCTACGTCCACCAGAGAAATTGCCAGGTTGTTCCTTTTTATTATCCAACAAATGAAGGGATACAACCTACAACACACCCGTTGTAACTTACTCTTCTTTCTCTAACAATCTCCTCTCTCAGAATACAATATTCGCAATGATACATAGCCGCAATACAATACCCTCATAAAAGAGGGTTTCCTTCTAGGGAAAAAAACCCTAACATAACTTCTACCGTTAGATCTGCGACCTTATAATGAAAAGTTTGTTCCCTGAATCCCCGTCGAGGTCCGTTTTCCCCTGGACCCCCCAACTGAGGGGATGAGCCCCACGGACCCCGCAGGGGGGGGATATACCCCCTTGCAACCCCCCCATGTGGAAGGGTGTACAATATTCCGGGGTGTACAATCTTCATGGGGTATCAGCATGGCTGAAAACAAAGACCTCTGAATCAGGAAGATAACCAGGCTCCACAACCAACAATTTCCCACTTGGAGACTGATCAGAACAACTCCACCATTGTTGTACTTGTTGGACTATGATCCACCTTGGACCTGAAAAATTTCTCATCTTCACCTTCATGCTTGAAGACCAATTGAAACTGAGCAGGCACTCGGTTTCTTCCTAGTTACTCCCTTTGTTAACATGTCTGCAGGATTCTGGATAATGTGTATATTTTCCAACATAAAATTTCCATCTTCCAAGACAGATCATATGAAATGGTACCTGAGTTGTATATTCTTAGTATTCAAATGGAAGACTGAGTTATTTGCAAGATGAATGGCACTCTCCCTATCACATTACAACCTACTATTCTCTTGCTTCTTTCATAATTCCTCCTTAAACCTCTGTAACCAAATCATTTCTTTACTAGCCTTTGTAGCAGCAACATACTCTGCTTCTGTTGTTGAAAGTGAAACAACCTTTTTCAGTTTCGAAATCCAACTTACCATTGTTCAACCTACAAAAAAAACATACCCTATGGTGCTCCTCTTGCTATCTTTATCACGTGCCATATATGAATCAACATATCCCCGTAGAACAATTTCTGAACCTCCAAAACATAATGCATGAGTAGTAGTACCTCTCAAATACATGAGAATCTACTTTACTTCCTCCCGATGTTCTTTACCTGGATTGTTCATATACCTGCTCATGAATCCCACTGCATGTGCAATATCTGGTCTTGTGCAAACCATCACATACACCAAGCTACCAACTGCTGATGAATAAGGGACCTTGAACATGCATTCTATCTCCTCCTATGTCTTGGGACACATTTCCTTAGTTAATTTTAAATGGCTGGCCAAAGGTTTACTAACTGGTTTTTCATTATGCATTCTAAACCTCTCCAACAACTTCTCTATGTACTCACCCTGAGACAATGTCAATTTGCGATTTTTCATGTCTCTTTTTATTCTCATACCAAGGATTTTCTTTGCAACACTCAAATATTTCATCACAAATGAATTACCTAATTTCTTATTGAGCACATTTATATCCTGCATATTAGACCCTGCAACAAGCATGTCATGTACATAAAATAGCAAGATAATATAGCTTCTATTTTATAGCTTTTTAAAATAAACACAGTGATCAGAATGACATATACTATAACCTTGTTCTATCATAAACCTATCAAACTTCAAATACCACTTCCTTGGAGCTTTCTTTAAGCCATACAAGCTGTTATTCAACCTGCATACCAAATTCTCCTTCCCTTTGACCTCATACCCCTGTGGTTGTTGCATATAAATCTCTTCCTCCAAATCCCCATGGAGAAATTCTATTTTTACATCTAACTGTTCAACATGTAAATCTTCTACTGCCACAAGACTTAAAATATTCCTAATTGAAGTCATCTTAACAACAAGAGAAAATATTTCATCAAAATCTATACCTTTCTTTTGTGCAAACCCCTTTACAACAAGTCTAGCCTTGCACCACTTTTTTCCTCCATCTTCTTCCTTCAACTTGTAAACCCATTTATTCTGCAATGCTCTTTTTCTTGCAGGAAACTGAACCAAGTCCCAAGTCTGGTTATCTACCAAGGAATCCATTTCCTCTTTCATGCCTTGCTTCCACTTCCTTTTAGTGTCTACCTGCATTGCCTCTTCATAACATTCTGGTTCACCAGAATTAGTCAACAATAAATAATACAATGAAGGAGAGTATCGTTCAGGGGGTCTACTTAACCTGGTAGTTCTTCTAACAACACATGTAGGAGTTTGAGGTACTTGTTTCTCTTGTTGTTGTACATTTTGATTTTCTGGTACCTTTGGAATTTCTTTTTCAATGATCTCATCAAGCACTGTGCATTCTGTTTTTTCTTTTTCCTATTTCTTTCCTAGCAACTGATCTTTGTGCATGACCTTCTAATTGAATATGACATCTCTACTCCTAATGATTTTGTGATTTTCATAATCCCATAAGAGATAACCAAAATCATTAACATCGTATCCACTAAAGGTACACTTCTTGGATTTTCCCTCAAGCTTTGTTCTATTTTCTTTATCAATATGGACAAATGCTTCACAACCAAAAGTCTTCAAAAAAAAATAGTTTACCTTTTTACTTGTCCATTCCTCCTCTGGAATTCCACCATCCAAAGAGATTGAAGGTCCTTTATTTATTAAGTAAACAACACTATCTACAACATCTTCCCAGAGCTGTAAGAGAAAACAAGCATGCAATCTCATACTCCTTGCACTCTCCATAATTGTCTTGCTCATCCTTTCTGATACACCATTTTCTTGTGGTGTTCTTGGAACTATTTTCTCTCTACGAATCCCATGGTATTAATAGTAATAATAAAATTCCTTGCTGCAATATTCACCTCCATTGTATGATATGAGACACTTCAACCTTTTTCTTGTCTCATTCTCAACCAAAGCTTTCCATTTCTTAAAAGTATCAAAAACATCAGATTTTTGTCGAATGCAATAAACCCAAGTTTTTCTAGTTGCATCATCAATAAAAGTAACATAATAACG
>SNQJ01S0089209.1:37101-52339 GCA_010110895.2 Picea sitchensis
TAATGATTTTGTGATTTTCATAATCCCATAAGAGATAACCAAAATCATTAACATCGTATCCACTAAAGGTACACTTCTTGGATTTTCCCTCAAGCTTTGTTCTATTTTCTTTATCAATATGGACAAATGCTTCACAACCAAAAGTCTTCAAAAAAAAATAGTTTACCTTTTTACTTGTCCATTCCTCCTCTGGAATTCCACCATCCAAAGAGATTGAAGGTCCTTTATTTATTAAGTAAACAACACTATCTACAACATCTTCCCAGAGCTGTAAGAGAAAACAAGCATGCAATCTCATACTCCTTGCACTCTCCATAATTGTCTTGCTCATCCTTTCTGATACACCATTTTCTTGTGGTGTTCTTGGAACTATTTTCTCTCTACGAATCCCATGGTATTAATAGTAATAATAAAATTCCTTGCTGCAATATTCACCTCCATTGTATGATATGAGACACTTCAACCTTTTTCTTGTCTCATTCTCAACCAAAGCTTTCCATTTCTTAAAAGTATCAAAAACATCAGATTTTTGTCGAATGCAATAAACCCAAGTTTTTCTAGTTGCATCATCAATAAAAGTAACATAATAACGAGAGACACCAAGAGATGATACCTGAGTTGGTCCCCATACATATGTATGCACAAGCTCTAACCTTTCACTCTTCTTTTCTTTTCCAACTATGAGAAATATGAGTCTCTTATGTTTTCCATAAACACAATGCTCACAGAGATCCAAATCAATTTGTTTAAGATCTGACAAAAAATATCTTTTGTGAAGTATCTGTATCCCCTTCTCACTCATGTGTCCAAGCCTATGATGACACAATGTTGTATCCACTCTTGTATAAGCTAAAGAGATAGAAGAATCAATATCACCTATACATAAATACAATGTACCTACCTTCTCTCCTTTTGCTATCACCAGTGATCCTTTGGTAACCTTCCACGCCTTATATGTAAATATAGATATACAACCTTCACTTTCCAACTTCCCCGTTGAAATTTGATTTTTCCTTAGATCTGGGACATGTATTACTTCTTTCAACAAGCATTGGTTTCCATTCCTTTGCTTTATTTTTACCTTTCCCATTCCAAGAATTTTGCATGGTGCATCATCTCCCAAATGAACCTGTCCAAAATCACGTTGAACATAATCTAGAAAATGTTTCCTATGGGGCGTGGCATGAAATGAAGCCTCTGAATCTATTATTCAAGACTCAAAAATATTATCTATAGAAAGAATCAAAGCATCTTGTAACACATCACCTGTTACATTTACTTCCTGATTTTTCTCCTGCTGTCCATCTATTTGTTTCTTCAGAGCTCTACATTCTTTCTTGAGATGTCCTTTCTTCCCACAATTACAACAATCTATCTTTCCCAGTTTGGATTTAGATATGCCCTTCCTAGAATTCCCATGGGTTCCCTAAGCCCTTTCCTCTATCCTTTTGTCTTCCCTTGTTCTCCAGGTTTAATGAATTACATGATGTCTCACTTGTGCTTTTCCGCCCCATTTCCTCGCTAAGGATAACACCAACAACATCATCAAATTTTAAAGTGTTTGAACCAGAGACAGAGTTACTTACAACCATGACCAAACCATTCCAACTTTCTGGCAATGAGCACAAGATTAGAAGAGCCTTGACCTCATCATCAAATTCCACTTTTACAAAACTTAGCTGATTAGTAACCATATTAAATTTATTTAAATAATCTGCAATAGTCCCACCTTATGACATCTTCATATTAAATAATCTCTTCATTAGAAATACCTTGTTGGACACCGAGGGTTTTTCATACAGTTTATCCAATGCATCCATCAACTCCTTAGTTGTCTTTTATTTCGAAATATTGAAAGCCACCGACGCTACTAGGCTCAGCCGTATCGTTCCTAGTGCCTTTCTATCAAGAACCTCCCATTCTTCGTCCTTCATGGCTGTCAGCTTCTTTGCTATTCCACCCAATGGTAGGAATATATCCTTATGATATAAATAATCTTCTATTTGCATCTTCCATAACTGGTAGTTTTGGCCGTTAAATTTCTCAACCTTAAACTTTCCATCTTCTGTCATTGCTCCAACTCGAATGAGGAACCCTCTTTTCCTGCGAGTTACCTTTCGCTCCGATACTAGTTGTTAGAAAAACAAAATCACGACGCAATAAAATAAAATAAAAATGTGCAAATAAAACACAAAATATACACAATACAATAGAGGCACATATATACGTGGTTCACCCAGTGTGGGCGACAACCACCAGAGAAATTTCCAGGTCCTTCCTTTTTATTATCCAACAAATGAAGGGATACAACCTACAACACACCCACTATAATTTCCTCTTCTTTCTCTCACAATATCCTCTCTCATAATACAATATTTTCAATGATACATAGCCACAATACAATTCCCTCATAAAAGAGGGTTGCCTTCTAGGGAAAAAAACCCTAACATAACTTCTACCGTCATATCTGCGACCTTATAATGAATGGTCTGTCCCCTGAACCCCCGTCGGGGGCGCGCTTTCCCCCGAATCCCCTAGTCGGGGGGATGATCCCCCCGGACCCCGTAGAGGGGGAAAGCCCCCCCTGGAATCTCCCCACATGGAGGGGTGTATAGTATTCCAGGGTGTACAATCTTCATGGGGTATAAACACGGTTGAAAACAAAGACCTTTGAATCAGGAAGATAATCAGGATCCACAACCAACACTTCTAGAAACTTTTTTTGTTCATGTGCTTTGGGAGAATTCTATCTCAGATTCATCACCCGATTTGTCCTGAATTACTTCCTCTAATATAACAAGAATACCAGATATAGGTAGAGAAAGGATCTTACTGGGGGTGGAATCCTCATTCTTAATGGGTGGAGCATCTCGGGGTTTGGAATGTGCCCAAGGATCCTCCACAAATGTCTTGTTAAGATCTTTGGTTTCCACACCCATTTCACAAGATTCTACAGTGTGTGCTACTACATTCTCTAGGGCTGCATATTTATTCCTACTGCTCTCAACCCCATGACACTCGCTGACTAGAGATATGGATTTATGAGGAGAGGAGGGTGGAGGGTTTCCCCCCTGAGATTGACCATGTCACCGGGAAACTACCTTCTTCCTTTTTGGTTGTTTCCATTGATATTTCTCCCTTTCCTTTGGTTGATCCAACTTGAGCTTTGGGCATTTTTTGCAAAGTGCCCATATTCTTGACATAGTTTTGCACTTGAACATGAGTTGTTCATAGTTCGCCTTTTGAATATAGGACCTATTGGCACAGGGGCAGACCCAAGGTTCAACGCTTCAACAACGTACCAACAAAACCCTAACTACCAGCCCTTTTGTCAATGCCTGCGAAGCAGATGAAGTCTCACCCGAGGTAGAAGCAGAGGGGGTTGCAGGACTCAAGTGTCTACAACCTGGATAGGACACCGATCTGTGATCACAATACTTAACAGATCACTTAGAATTTAACATTCATTAGTCTTTAACCCTCATTCACATCACAAGCTAAAACCCTAATTGCAGAACAACACAATATTACTCAAGATCTAAGCACATATATCCAATCAACACATAGCATCAAAGAAAATCTAGCATTCATTCACATCATAAACACTAAGCATTCATAGATCTATCTATCATAACAGTGCACTAAGTAAATACATGAATAGTATAGCACAAATCACATTGACGCAGGATATACGTGGTTCACCCTAGCACGGGGCTACGTCCACCGACTCTTCTTCTTATTTATTAGCTTCTTCCAATCTGCTTACATGCACCAAGCCATAGATCAAACTTCACAAGGAAAAGAGATTTGCGCGCACCTCACCAGATCCTCCTTCCCAAATCAGGTCAAAGCACCAAGCCTTCTTACAATCACTTGCACTTAACTATGCAAATCTCAACATACAGTATGCACGAAGCACTTACATCTATTCTCACTTAGAAACCTTCATAGGCTCTTGCACAAAGCCTAGTAGAACTAGTACTACTCCTTACATCACTTAGCTTCCTATTTATACATTACAAAAGAGGCCTAAGCATGGGTAAACCCATGGGCCGACATCCCATACTCGTTACATAAACCCTAAAACCCAAAAATCCTGCAAAAAGGGTGAGATCCCGCAATCTCCGCTTCGCCTGGGTGCTCTGTCTTCGACCAGCCTGTCGAAGTCCCAAAAATGGTCAAACATGACCAACGTTTCCTCAAAATATGGTCAAGGGTCAACAGGCCCCCAACACTCACCTGTGACTCATCCTGAGTCACTTTGATCTGGGCAACTCTACTTAGAAGGCCTCGAGCTTAGATCGAGCTGCCTTGACTTGCTACTTCGCCAGAGCCTCCTACTCGATGAACTTTTGAATGAATCGCTCGGTGACAGGCCCTTCCAGGCGCTTCTCTACTGTGGTGACCACCTTTTCTAGCTGTGATCCTTGTCCCTCGATCTCTTCAAAGAGGGTGCAGGCTTCGTCCTGCACCGGCTAGAGTCGTTGTGTCACCTCCATAACTCGACTCTGGATGGCAATGATTTGCTGTTGAACTGCGCACTGCTCCTACACAAGCAGCTTTAACTGTGCTTGCACTATCGATGCCTTCTGTTTCACCTCTTGGAGCTGTGCCTCCAATATCCTCAGCTCTAGGTCGTCTGTAAGGTGCTCATAGGTCTACGTACTTCGATTACTGAGTTGCTTTCATTCTAAATCCAATGCCTTGATTTGTTTGACTGCGCTCTTGGCAGTTTATTCCCTCTGGTCTCGCACTTCCTGCAGAGTGATCGACACTTCTTGGAACTCTAACTCTGCTACTCTTGCTTGAAGCTTCCGAATGGCTTCAAAGAGCTTCCCCACTTGGCTTTCGGTTGTTTCTTCTTCCATCTGGGCCAAGCCCAACACAGAGCGAAGTGCTCTAGTGACTGCCTCTTTAATTCCCATCTGCTCCGCGAGCAACTGTTCTTTTTCTTTCTGGATCTGCTCTTTTTCCTCTTCAAACTTCGCCTGGAGGTCATATTTCTCTTGCTGCACAGCCTGACATTGCTCTAGGGCTTCCTCCTTTTCTTTCTTTAAGGCCTCTGTGGCCTGCGCTTTTTCTTCCTGTACACGATGAAGGTGAGCCTCTATCGCAGCTGCTAATATGCATAGTTGGGCAAGCTCATCTCCCAATTCTATACCTTCTGATGACGACGGCGCAATAGACACTGCGCAGCTCAAATAAAGAGCTTGTTGTACCCCTTTCAGCTCTGCCTTGATTCTGTTATACATTGTCTCCTGCTTCACTTCGTTTCGCTGCAAAATATCCTACGAAGTATCTGCTACAGCTACGATGATGAGGTCAATATCATCCATTGTGAGCACAGTATGGGACTGAGGCTTATTGGCTCGTGACTTCTTCTGCACTAAAGGTTTCTTTGGAGAAACCTTCCTTTTCTTTGACATTTCAACTTCTGTAAGGGGATATTCAGGTGGTGTCACTTCGCCCTGTTCCTGTTTGTCTTATTCCCCTTCCTCTTCTTGGTTTAGTTAGTCACCTCCTCCTCCTCCAGGTGAATCAGGCGTAGTTTCCTCCGATGCATTGTTTATCTCCTGCAATTCTTCCTTATTCTTCTTCTTGTTGCTGCTAGGTCCATCATACTCTTCCCAGGTGACCACAGGACTTTCGATGAGGTCGGGGTCAGAGAGTTCTGCGTCTCCAACTGGTTCAAGGAATTCTGCAGGCCATTCCTTGGTTATCTCCGCCATATCCTCTTCAATCAATGTGTAATACAACTGCAGATCCTCCTTTCTTTCATCCTTGCGTGCAGTGAGGTAAATGAAGTGGTGGTCTGCACATAATTTTTCTAGTGGCCTGTAAGTATGAAAGGTGTTCAGAGTCATTCGGTGGAATGACTCAATGGATCGCGTGAGTTGTAGGTAGTAGGTATGAAACACTGCATTTGATTTCCATTGCTTCACCATGTATCTCGTATACCACAAGGTGGTGAACCTCGCGGCCAAGGGTTTTGATGGCTCAACTTCCAGGAATGTCGCTCCCTCCAGCATCTCCCAAGTGACAAATGACATGAGTATTAGTAACCAGCTAAAGTGGAACTCGTAGCCTTGGTCCTGTGCTTCGCGACAGTCCTTCTCTAACTCATTGGTGAGGTATATCTCCCAGTTCATCTGCATCCCTTCAGCGCACTTCCCTCTGAGGTCAATGACAAACCCCATGACTTGCGTTGGTCTATTCTTCCTAACGAGCTTACCAACAATCAACTGGAAAGCTAGGCGCACTGCACCATCTTGGATGGAGGCTACCTTGTAGCCTCGCTTCCCCTTTTTCACATCGCCATACCTTTCCTTTATTCGTTGTGCTAGGGTGCGATCTGCAACCTTCCCTGGGTAGAATTGGTGAGGGTCTGGTCCTTGCATGCTTAGTCCAGCGATCATGTGGATCAGTGCCAGATCCACAGTCACATGTCTATCCAACCAAAGATAACCTCCATGGTAGCATGACAAGAGGAGTTTAACACATACGTTAACCTCCTGGTGTCTATCGAAGTGGGGTATCTTCATGACGTTAAGGATGGTGGACCTCACAATCTCCTTGATCCATAGCTAAGGGACTATCTTTGACTTCTTCCCAGTCGTCTTTGTCAAGTACTTATGCGGTGCGAGCAACGCATAATTATTACTACCTCCTAGGTTAAAGTCATTGATCTTGAGATCAGGGATCAGTCCTAGCTACGTTCCAACTGTGCATATCCCCTTCAGGAGGTACGCAGTGATGAGGGTGTATTCAAAATCTCTCTGGATGCTGTCACGAATAACCACGCTAGCCAGAGGCGGGATTTGGTCGGGCAAGACTGACGAGATGAGATTCGTGTTCACCAGGTCGTCACGATGCTTGCTTCTCTTCTTCGTCGTGGTTTGGGATGGCCCAGATCGACTGGATCGACGTGTAGTCAAGGGGGATGCTTGTAATCTAGCCGTCGACGAGGCCTATACTCCTTTGGACATGACCTTCTCATCCATCAGGTCAATAAAAATCTCTTCGACGGATTTCTCAACTGTGCTAAGGTTGCCCAACATGCACGCTCATGATAAAATATCTCGGGTAAGAGGCTGGACACTCAAGGTAAGAAAATGGGTGGTGAGGTCTCAAAAGAACACCACGATAACAATCAGTTCTCTGTGGGTTCGAATATCTCATTTTGCAAAAGTGTCCCCGATGAGGCATTCAAAGGATTAAATAACAACGTTGTAACATACTTCTCCAATGGGTAGGAATGCTTCAATTAATATGATTCCATCCGTTGTGGCGCAATCCCAACGGTCCAATGGTGATCTTTTCAGCAATAACTGCGATTCTATCCATTTCAGAGTGTCGTTCTAATGGCCGGGACGCCTCCAACGGTCATATTGCTTCACCTTAGCGAAGTGCCAGTCTACGCTATTCTGCTATTCCGACGAGGTTCAAGTTCTACAAGCCTTCTTTCTTCGAAGTCTTTTCTAGAACCTCCTGCAATTTTTCTGTCTTTGCTTTCTTTTTATTGAGCTTTCTTGCCTTCTTTCCTATGATTTGAGTCTCTGGATTCCTCTTTCCATTTTTATTCTTATCTGCTCTTAGCATAGTAACTTCACACTGCTGAGGGTATTTCAAAGGGTTCAAGTGGAATACCTCTTCTCTTATTACTTCAGGGGTAGGTGTTCTACTCTCCTACATGGATAGGTTCATTAAGCCTTCTTGCGTTCTTTCAACCTCGATAGCTAATTCTCTGGCCCTTAGTTGCTTCAACTTGTCCTCTTGTTCTTCTCTTATTCGTTCTATTTTCTTGACTATGAAGTCCCTTAATTATTTCTTTTTCTGTTCTATGGCTTCCTTCTCTTCTTTCCTTCGTATCTGATTTTTCTCAATCTAGGTCCTTCCTAACAAAAGTGTAAAAGGAGAGATGTTCTCAACAAAATTAATGACCTCAAATTCTTCTTCTGTCGATGCTCCATGGGCTATCATAGGTACATGATTAAGTCTTCCACACATGGTTATCATATTTCCTTTAAACAAGCCCATCCCTCCCAATGAAAGAATCATAACAGGCTTTCCCAAAATTTCCCAAGTACTTCCTGTCATGATATTCACCTATGTTTCCTCATCCAGAACACAGTCTATGTTGAAGTCTCCTATTCTTGTTTCTGTGCACTCCTTCTCTTTTAAGATCTCTGATAAACTGATGTCTCTATAATCATTCAATGTTTCTTTCATCTGTAATAATATAGCCTCTGATTCTTTCTGGTGTTCTAGCATATTCTTAGTCTCTTAACCTCCTTCATAGTTTTCTTGTCTCATGCTCATCTTTTCAACTTTAGCAATCATTCTAGGGAAATCCAAAACCTCATGACCAATAGCTATACAACAAAGACAAATAGGACCTCTACTAGGGAATTCCTTAGCAATATGTCTCAGTCTTCTGCAACTATAACATAATGTCAATCCTCTCTTTCTCTTAAACAATCCCAAACCTTTTCTATACTGCGCACTGGGATCACAGTGATGGACCTGCAAAAAATTCTTTCTAGGATCCTGCATCCACTTCTTAGTCCAAAAATTCTTTCTATGCATGGGATAACATATCTTTCACTATTTCTATCAAATCTATTCATATCAAATCTTCTTTCTTCTAGTTGTGCCCTAGTTTTCAGACTAGGACAAAATCTATCAAACATACCTAAATCCATACTTTTGAAACAAAAATTTCCACTTATCTTACCTTTATTAGAGCACAAAGATTTACGATCTTACATCTTTTCTTTAGATCCAATTCCCTTCTTAGAACAGAGCTTTACAATCCAAGTAGAATACTGCGCACTACAACAACAGATCTACGCACCAAGCTTTCTCTTTTCTTCAGTTCCCAGCAATCACAGTTTTTGGTCCTGACAATAGAACCATTTGTTGGCACAGGGGTAGACCTAGAATTCAACGTTTCAATAACGCACCAACAAAACCCTAACTACTGACCCTTTCGGCAACACCTGCGAAGTAGATGAAGTCTCACCCAAGGTAGAAGCAGGGAGGGTTGCAAGACTCAAGTGTCGACAACCTAGTTGGGACACAGATATGTGATCACAATACTTAACAGAGCACTTAACATTTAACATTCATTAGTCTTTAACCCTCATTCACATTGCATGTTAAAACCCTAATTACAGAACAACACAGTATTACTCAAGATCTAAGCACGTGTAACCATTCAAAACATAGCATCAAAGAAAATCTATCATTCATTCATATCATAAGCACTAAGCATTCATAGATCTATCTATCATAACAATGCACTAAGAAAATACATGAACAATATAGCATAAATCACATTGACACAGGATATACGTGGTTCACCCCAACGTGGGGCTATGTCCACAAACTCTTCTTCTTCTTCATTAGCTTCTTCCAATATGCTTACGTGCACCAAGCCACATATCCAACTTCATGAGGATAGGAGATCTTCGCGCACCTCGCCAGATCCTCCTTCCTGAATCAGGTCAAAGCACCAAGCCTTCTTACAATCACTTGCACTTAACTCTGCAAGTCTCAACATACAGTATGCACGAAGCACTTACATCTATTCACGCTTAGCAACCTTCATAGGATCTTGCACAAAGCCTAACAGAACTAGTAATACTCCTTACATCGCTTAGCTTCCTATTTATACATTACAAAAGAGGCCTAAGCATGGGTAAACCCATGGGCTGACATTCCATACCCGTTACATAAACCCTAAAACCCAAAAATCCCACAAAAAGGGCGATATCCCGCGATCTCCACTTCGCCTGGGCGCTCCGTCTTCGACCAGCCTGTCGAAGTCCCAAAAATGTTCAAACATGACCAGCATTTCCTCAAAATCTAGTCAAGGGCCAACATGAACTATTTTCAAGGGTCAGTTGAATAGCCTCAAGCAAACCCTTTTTTAGATGCACCTCTACACAGATTCAAACACATGTCTAGAGGGATTCTCGTGGTTCAACACGATCAATGTATGTGCCTAACATATTTCTAATGCTTCTCAAGGTTTCGTGATTCCAACATTGAAGAAGGTGAAAAAGGAGGTGAACCCAAACATGAACTGCATAAGGTATATCATCCTCTGGATTGAAGTATGATGTCCATTTGTTCAAATACATTCCCCTAGTAGGCATAAAATATGGCATGTTAGCACTCTGTAAATTTGTTCGGTTGATAAAAAAAATGATAGAGGCAACCTACAAACCACTTTAGATATGGGTACTAGCCTACTCAGCTCAGAGAGGTCTCTCTTCTGTTACTTGGTCTTTAATAGATGAGTTTTCTTTAACAAATCACTGGCTAGGTTTTGTTGCTTTGAAGGGTTTTTTATAATTTTGCTGGAATGGAAGGGGAGGGACACTTAGGGATATGGAGTCAAACTTCTGAAATGAATGGAAGCACTGACTAATCGATAGAACTCTCCAGAGGATAAAGGCTAAATGAGGCGATGAATCTGAGTAATAAATTGTAATTTGCAGAGTGTAAGAAGAAAGGAAAAACATATAACTGTATCAGAGTATTAAATAAATGAATTATGACTTAGTTAGGAAGAACTTAACATAGTTTAAATTGCTTAATCCGAGAGCATCACAAGAAGAATTTTGGGCCTTTAACTATCCAATTTAAACATAAGACAGTGTAAATGGAATCAGAAATACAGGAAATACATACAAAGAGAGAAGACAAAACTCAGACCAACACCATTAGAATATTTTCATGGAAACTTCAAGACTTCTGCATGTATATTCTATTCAGCTTCAAAAAATTACATTCAAGTTCCAAATAGCTAAAATCGTGCCCTTGGGCTTCTGCCAACCCCTAATACATTTGGAACTCCTAATATTTATACAAGTTGATCTCCTTCGGTTTGAAACCGATTACAATGATCAAAATGAAACGTTTCAGTTTTGAAACCATTTACAATGATTAAAATAAGACGGTTCGGTTTGGGAACTGATTACAATGAATAGCAATGAATGTTTCTTGATCCAGTTTCTGACTACTCTGGCGCTTTAGTCCCATTCTTTACCACTTGTTCTTCTCTGGTCTTTCACATGATCTGCCATCTTTACTGACATATGGCCATCATCTACTAGACCCTGGAAAACTGCATTTCGTCTTACCCATCCGTACTATCTCCTTCCATTGAATGTCAAAAGGAATATCATAATCTATCATTTCCTTTATCGGGATCTCCAGGTCAATGCAAGAAGCATATGACATGACTGGTAGTCCAATCTTGACTAGTTTGAACTGATTCAGGGTTTCAAAATTTGTAATTAGATGCTCAACTAAAGTAGCTCCTTTCAGATTTTCCTCCAGGATTTCAAACTTGGAGTGATCCATTCTGCACCGAGTGAGGTGAGCATTGTATTCTTCCTGATCATACAATTTTCCCTTTCCATCCCAAAATGGTGGAAGTCCTTTGATAAACAATTCTTTGAACATGTCCTTGAACTCCTGTACACTCTGTTCCTTCTATGTTGCCTTGGTTTGGACTGATTTTAACATGTTATGTTTAGCAATAACCCTCCACCCTAATAGTCTGAAGGTCTGTAGTAGGAACAACGTTGAGTAGATTTATGGCATTTTGGGCCCATTCTGATGGTTTATTTGCTAAAGTTTCATTCACAATAGTGCACCTACTTCTGGCTGTGATGGCTATACTGTCTTTATCATTAATAAAATTTAAATATACTTCGAACTTGGCAGCTTCAACAACTATAGAGTCCCAGATGATATGCTTGGCCCCCTGCAATAGGCCTTTGCTTCTTAACCTCATCTTTAATTTATCTATTCTTTCTTGCAATTTCTTTTTCAAACTTTGAATTAATTTGACCCGGATTTTATGAGAAGAACGAAATGAATACAAATTATTAACAGGTGCTTAACACAAAATAACAGAGATATAGTAAAACTGGTTTTCTATTCAATAACGAAATAAGCTGAAACTATAAAATGCAGCAGAAACAAGCTTGCTGGAATGGTGGCGGCTTATCTCTGAGAAGAGATATGACGACAGCGCGCATTCGCAAGAAGAAGATTACAATGAGGCTCTGAAGGCCTTTTTAAAATAAGCAATAATGCCCAAAACCATAGACATCCAAAAACCTAACCCTAGGAGATGAAGCACCAAAAGTCATGTGGGCCCCGTTTGGGTAAGTTAGTACATCAACTTCCCGGGGTCGTAACTTTTGCATACGATCTTCGTTTTAGGCATGTGATATCCCATTGGAAAGGTATTTCCGAGGAGATTCATTTTGGGGGTTCAATCATGCCTTCGATTATCATTGAGGAGATAAATCCCGAAAAACCTTCATTTAGGCCCTCAAAATGGCCCCGGAAGTTAAAACTGCTAAAAATAGTAAATTGCCAAAATTGTCAGAAAAATGTTTTGATCCAGTTGGAAAAGGTGGGTGGCCACCGATATCCATATGGATCAGTACTCACTCCTTAGGAAGCAATTGCCTCCATTTCATTGAGGTCCCCCATTAGATGAGGAAATTTCTGCTGAATTTGGCCCCGGGTGAGCCACTTGCCTTGGTTGAGGAGCTGCCCTACTTTGACGACTCGATAAAGATGGATCCTTTGTTGTCAAGTCCCCTTGATCTGTCTATCCACATTCTAATCATTGGATGCATTTTGTATGCAGTCGAGGTTGAGCTCTGTTGGTGTTATCTGTTCTGCTACTTTTGAGGTGTCCAATAATGGTGGGAAATAAGGGCGAAGGAGATCCACGTTGAACACTGGGTGTAGGCCAAGGAAAGGAGGAATGTTGTGTTCAAAAGAATTATTCCCCACGGCCTTGGTGATAGTGTAAAATGCATAATAGAGTGGGAGAAGCTTCCTATGTGGTCCTGTAAGGCATTCTTTCTGCAAGTGCAACCAAACTTTGTCGCCCACCTGAAACTTATGTGGCACCCGATGTTGATCATTGGTGGATGTGATAGATCCACTCAATGAACCGGGTGGCTTTTTCAGCTTCAGTAGGAGCAGGAAATGAGTCGGTTGAGGTGACCGCAAGGGGAAGTGCAACATCTATGGGACCCAATGGTTGGAATCCCAACCCCACTTGAAAGGGGTTGTGGCCAGTTGAGCTATGCAGGGCTCGGTTGTAGCTATGCTGGACATAGGGAAGGATCTCATCCCATGTGCGAGGATGCTTTGAATTATACATGCGAAGGATATGCACAATCATTCGATTTACAACCTCGGTTTGGCCATCTACCTGGGGGTGGAAGGTCGTGGATTTGGTGAGCTTGGTGTCCAGCAGTGACCAGAGGCTCGACCAGAATGTGCTGAGAAATCAACTATCCTGATCTGAGACAATGGTTTGTGGGATTCCAAAATGTACCCAGATTCTGCTGTGATGCTCCTCTTGTAGGCAACCAGAATCTCCATCTTATAAAAGTGATCAACAACCACAAAAACACAGTCATTTCCCCACTTGGTGGACGAGAGGCCCGACATGTAGTCCATTGAGATGGATTCCCATGGCCTGTCAGGAGTAGGAAGAGGGGTGTACAGGCCTTGTTTCTTAGTGTCCGGTTTAGCAATAGCACGGGCAATGCAGGACCTGATATACTTGCTGACCTCCTGTAAAAGTTTCGGCTAGTAGAAATGTTTCTGTAGGATGCCCACTGTCTTTTCGCTCGCTCACTTGATGGAACACAAATATGGCCTAGACGACACAACAACCCATCCTGAAGATGGAAATTATCGACAACTACGTTTTCACCCAACATTTGGTAGGTGGTGGTGAAGTTAGGGTCTGTCTCATAGAGTTGGGGCCATCTAGATGTCTCATGGTCGCAAGAGTCTAGCACCGTGGTGAGTGCAGTGATTGGCGGTCTGCTGAGGCAATCAATGATGTGATTGGTGGTTCCTATTTTATACTTGATGTTGAAGTGGAATTGATGCAAGTATGTGGACCACTTCTGATGGCGATCATTCTGCAATTTTCCCTATGTCTGCATGAACTGCAGTGGCTTATGATCAATGTGGATGACTGTCTCCTTCCCAAGAATGTAATGTCTCCACTGGAAACATGCTTACACAATGGAGTACATTTCTTTGTCGTAAGTAGGGTACTTACGGATAGTATATGACAATGTCTCACTATGATAGGCCATAAGGTGGCCGTGCTAAGTGAGAATGACGCCCAAGACAGAGTCTGAAGCATCTGTCTCGATCTCAAAGGGATGCTGCAGGTCTAGTAGTGAAAGTACTGGGGCTGAGCACAAGCGCTGCTTCAAATCATCGAACGCTTATTGTCGGGACCAGCCCCACGCAAATTTCTCCTTACCACCACCCCTGTTTATTTGGCTGAGGGCCCATGCAATATGGGATAATCCCAACATGAACTTGCGGTAGAAATTGGCAAGGCCCAAGAAGCTTCGAAGCTTAGTGAGTGTTGTTGGGGTTGGCCAGTCACAGATGACTTCGATCTTGGTTGGATCCACATGTACGCCATGTTGATCAATGATGTAGCCCATGTAATGGACCCTGTCCATGACGAAGGATCATTTTTCCAAGTTGGTGTATAGCTTGTGCTGTCACAGGGTGTACATAACCTGTTGAATATGCTGCAAGTGTTCGGCCCAAGTCTTGTTGTAAATTAGAATTTCATCCAGATACACCACGGCAAAAGTATTGGTGAATGGTCACAGGATATCATCCATCATCCTCATGAAAGTGGTTGGAGCATTTGTCAAACCAAAGGGCATGACCAAACATTCAAAAAGGCCTTCCTTTGACTTGAAGGCGGTCTTCCATACATCTGTCTATTCTATCAGGACCTGGTGGTAGCCAGACTTCAGATCAATCTTACTGAAGTATTTGGCCCCCGTGAGTTGATCAAGAAGGTCATCGATTCGGGGAATCGGGTACCAGTTTCTGACTGTGATTTTATTCAGAGCCCGGTAATCAATACATAGTTTTCAAGTTCCATCTTTCTTCTGTACCAGCACGATTGGGCTCCCTCAAGATGATGAGCTAGGGCGGATGTGCCCCTTGTGGAGCAGTTCTTGGATCTGTCGCTTGATCTCCTCTTTCTATAATAAAGAGCGACGATAGACTGGCCCATTGGGCAGCGGTGCGCTGGGGCTCAGATCGATGGGGTGCTTGACCTGGTAGTGCAGAGGTACCCCTGTAGGTGAGGAGAAGATATCTGAGTATTCTTCCACGACCTTATCTACTTGCTTCTGCTGTG